>CM036536.1:31098059-31246572 GCA_020745685.1 Tautogolabrus adspersus
AGATTTCTTCATCTACTTCTAAAGCTCCTGCAGAACCACAGAAAACATTAGATAACTGTTTTTACAGTATGTTGTTCTGACCATGACTCTCAAAGTTACAGTCTGACTCCCTGATTAGAGACAGGGAGTCTCTAATCAGCTCATTGACATATCTGACAGCTCATTGTCATATCTGCTCCAAGGACTTCTTGTTTCAGTTTCCTGTGAAGTGTCTCTTGTTTTTTTATGAGTGAAGTCAAATTACAATGCATACTAAAGCATTCAATTTGTTTGACAGAGTCTTTAAACTTGAATGTTCGGGTCTCGTTTGACATTCAAGCCTCGTCTTCCGCTGTGATACTGTTATTAAATGTTAGGACATTGAATCAACATCGCGTTCTCCTGGTAATGGTAGCAGCTGTCTGCATGGCGGATGGCCCTCCTCTGGTTTAGGCTGGCCCACTTTTCTCTTGATGTTGAACAGAGGTTTTCAAACCAGGATGACGTAGAAGAAGGACTTGAGGGAAGTAGCTCTGCTCTCTTTCAACTGGACAGGTGTATGTAGGTGATTTAAAAAAATCTACCTTAAAGGTCACATATTCTTCTCCTTTTCCACCGGTTTAAATAAGTCTCAGAGCTCCCCAAAACATGTGTATGAAGTGTCTTGTTCTAAATCCACTCTGATCCTGTATTTGATCATGCCTATAAACCCCTCTATTTCAGCCCTGCTCAGAACAGGCTGTTTCTGTGTCTGTAGCTTTAAATGTAAATGAGCTGTGTCTGACCACGCCCCTCTCTGGAAGGGCTTGGGTGGCTCAGCTCACCTTTCTCACACCATGCCCGATTGTTTACGGTGAGAAGGCAGACTCAGGGGGCAGAACAAACACCTAGCTGTGGAATGTCACCACCTGGGGGAGGGGTTACTGCCCCTTGTGATGTCATGAAGGGAAAATCTCCAAACGGCCTGTTTGAGCACACATTTTCTGAAAAGTGGAGGATGGACTTTGGACGGAGAGGATGGACTTTTCTCATAATTGGGGGGTTTGTAGACAGACTAGGGACACATGTTAGGGTTAGAAAATCATTTTTGCATAATATGTGACGTTTGAGATCTTGTTTATAAAGCCTGAAGTTGTTAGCTTCATCCTATATCAATGATTTGCCACCTGGCCGCTGCCCGAGATCCTCCAGCTGGGCCCCACTTGTGGTTTCAATGATAATTCTCCTGACATCAGACTTCCCCCCTCAGCACCACCATCCTCTGTTCCCTCACACATTGTCATTTATTCGTCAAAGCAGTCAGATTTTCCTTCTCTGTAGACTTTGGGTAAAAATCCTGCTCTCAGCTCCATCATACTGGTCGACACGGCGTCTGCCCTACATATTGTAAAATCAATATTTGCTCCAACCCGAGATTTGTCAGTGTCATAGTTATGCTGTTCCAGATTCACTGCTTCTGCCTCACCCAAGTAGAACAACAGAGTTATCCAACCCACCCTGCAAGCTGAAGCGAATGCAGCTTTGATTTGAGGTGACACATTGCTTTGACATGTGATTCTTCTCTGGTGGAGGCTTTAGTGCTGTACAAAGTATCAAATACCCAAATATTTAGTCTTTGTGTCCAGCGCAGCGGGGTGTGGTCCCATCTCTGGGGGGGTTTGGCTCAGTGAGGATTATGGGATAGTGCATGAGGAGGAGGAGGAGGAGGAGGGGAGGTCGATTTTAAGATGATGCAATTTTAAAGCAAACATTCATTACGTCCATAATCCAACTGTTTGTTGAAAGGCTGGAAACAGCACTCACCCACATTGTTTGTTTTTGTGTGTGCGTGTGCGTGTGTGTATCAGATCAATCAGGACAGTGCGACAGCTGCCCTATGAGGATTAGCTGTGTGTGGCTATAGTGTGTGTTCCTTGTTGTCCTGAGTTGAGTCTGCTCCACACACACAGACAAACAGCAACAGGCTGCATCTCTGCCTCCAGACTTCACATATAATTACTAACATGCACTCCAATCTGTGCACTAACTTTATAGTCTCCGCAGTCTCCAGTGTAGCTATAAAATGCTGCTCATGACCATAACATGTCATTTTAGCAGAACTATAGGTCCTCATATAGAATTAGCCTCCAATGAAACACTAAGAGAGTGTTTCTATAGCAGGAATTAAGGGAGCTTAAATGCATATTTTAGTGACGTTAAAAGCTTTAAAGATGTGGTAGAGTTTTTGAGGTTATATTCACGGCGGGCTTTTGTCAAGTTTTTTTTAAAGGTTTATTTCGGGGCTTTTCATGCCTTTATTTAGAAATAGGACTGTGGACAGAGTCAGAAATCAGGGAGAGAGAGTGGGAATGATGTGTGGGAAAGGAGCCACAGGTCGGATTTGAACCCTGGCTGTCTGCTTGGAGGACTAAAGCCTCCGTACATGGGGCATGCGCACTCACCACTAGCCCACCTATTGTGAAGTATTTTAATTTTGACATACACAAAAATATCCAGCTGTTTATCCATTGGGTAGTCATCCAACACATTGCACATCTTTTGCACATTATCTTTGTACTTTTGTAGATCTGTATTTTATATCCTTTATATTTGAATTTAAAAATCTTTTTATACTTTTACAGCTTGCACCGTGGTTCAGAGAGAATTGTTTTTCCGATGTTTCTGTACGTCCAGCACGTATGGCAAAGATTGACAATAAAGATGACTTTGACTTTGACTGATCCTGTCCTTCATATTGTGTTATCAAATCATGCAGGGAATATATTCAGTTCAATTATGTTTATGTTGACTTGTATGCAATAGAGAAAAAAATGAAAAAATGTAAAGGTGTTATTTGGGACCCAAACAGACTCCAAGGATAAGTTAAGAGTTCAGTGAAACATATTGCAGGCCTGAGGTTTGGCAAAGAGCTGACCAGCTGGTGAGGACTGAACACTTGTAGAATATGATCACTGATGTAGCTCCATAGAACGACTGAGGGTCCTTGGTGTTGAGCTGATTGCAGGTAGAGCACTGATCTAATCATACGGAGAAAACATGATAGAAAACACTGGCTAGTAACACGATGGGAAACTCTGACTAAAATGTTACAGGGCGGCCAACAATAGCTACCACAGTAGACAGAATCATGTGGCATTGAGTGGAGGTGAAGCTGGGGCTCGTAACCTGAGGAGGATAAGTTGCAGGTGTGTGATTCAGCAAGGTGCTGGATTGCAGGGACAAAGGGGGAGAACATAAGGATCGCAGACATAGCCCTGACATCTCTGTAACTGACTCTGACAGCGGCATGGCAAAGAAGGGAGACACAGCGGGAGAGAAAACAGCTGAAGCAGCACTTATTTTTTATTGCACAGCACAGGTAGACTTGTGAGACGCAGCTGTTCTTTGCTTATCATCAACACTTTCTAACAGAGTTCAAATGTATGTCGAATCTGCGAGTCTGGCGTTGTTACAGTAACTTTTTTAAACAAAAGTTCTGCGTCTTCCACTACCAGTCAACTCTCACAACTGTACTACAACCCCCTGAAAACCATGCTTTGTGTAGCTAATCACCGGCCAAAAACAACCTTTCCACATAATGTTTGTTATCAGCAGAGTCCTGTGCTTGTTTACAGGCAGCTGACACTCAGGCTCTGCATGCACAGTGGTCGGTTCACTCTGTACTCTGGTGAACGGCTGCACTTGATATCAGATCCTTGATTATTCAGGAAAAAGAGAAACTGTTGAGTTTTTGGTTAGCATCAAGCTAACAAAAATAACAGGGCTAGGTGTTTCAGGTCATAATTAGATCACTTTGCACGTGCATGCACACATCACAATTTCCCGACCTGTCATCTCACAAACATTCATCTTGTGGCTCCTCCCTTGAAGACGACTCTAGGGGCCTGATCCACTAACAATGGGTTGCACCTGCTAATTACACCATGAATTGTGCAGAAATAGCACCTGCAATCTACCCTGTTTTAGCACCCTTTCCACAAAATAATTTGCATTTATATGCAGGAGCTAACACGCCCACAAAGTTGTCGTGCTCTGCGTAGTTTGCTCTTGCTTTGTGTCTGAATGTGGAGAAAAGCCGTTTGTGGATCAGATGGTATTTGCAATCCTTTGGTTGATCTGGCCCTATAGGTTTGAAACTCAAACTCTAAGAGGACAACTTAGTATTGAAAATAGCTGTACATGTATGTTGCTTTGTGTTGTTTGTGTAGTGTAACTGCTTGAGACAGCGCTGAGAGTAAGTGTCCCACTAAAAAACATGACAGAGGGTAACCCAGCAGCGATACTGGCTGATTGCTAAATAGGATTGTTGGCCCATTAGCTCATTAATAGTTTGTTTAGGAGGTCCGGGCTTAGTCCTCATGATGCTGCACCTCACAGTCGGAGAGAAAACAAGAACTGAAGGCAGAGTGTCACATTAAAGTTCCCAGAGTTAAAATGTAACACCCTATACCTGATCAGATAGAAATGTTCTACCAAGAAGACAAGAAGGTAGAGTGATCACGTGGTCTGAAGCTGGTTTTAGTTTCATGTTTTTCATAACTAAAAGTAAAAAGAAAATAATCCAAAACAAAAGCAGATTTGTCTTGGTGAGGGTCCAACCTGAAGATCAGATTATGACAGATTATGGATTATGACTCAACAGTGAACAATATATAAATATATGAAAGTGATTTATAAACAGTGTTAAGTCAACTTGAAAACCTGTTTTCAGATCATGTCCTCTTCTCAGACTGGCCTCTTTCTAGAGGTGTCAAATATAAATGCTTTGTCGCATCTTTTGTAGACACACAAGGTCAAGATGGAAATGTCAAGACGCACTAAGCTGTCAAACTAAAAGTAATGTTACCTCTGCTGCATGGAAGAACAAAGAACTAGAATTTACCCTCTGTGAAGCCCCGCCCTGACCAAGAAGTAATCCTCTGTGAAGCCCCGCCCTGACCAGGAAGTAACCCTCTGTGAAGCCCCGCCCTGACCAGGGAGTAACCCTATGTCAAGCCCCGCCCTAACCAAGAAGTAACCCTCTGTCCAGCCCTGTCCTCACCAGGAAGTAACCCTCTGTCCAGCCCTGCTCTGACCAGGAAGTAACCCTCTGTCAAGCCCCGCCCTGACCAGGAAGTAACCCTCTGTGAAGCCCCGCCCTGACTAGGGAGTAACCCTATGTCAAGCCCCGCCCTAACCAAGAAGTAACCCTCTGTCCAGCCCTGTCCTCACCAGGAAGTAACCCTATGTCAAGCCCCGCCCTGACCAGGAAGTAACCCTCTGTCCAGCCTCGCCCTGACCAGGGAGTAACCCTATGTCAAGCCCCGCCCTGACCAGGAAGTAACCCTCTGTCAAGCCCCGCCCTCACAAGGAAGTTACCCTTTTTTCAAGCCCCGCCCTGCTTGGATACTGTTACCTGGTTAGGCAAAGTCTCACGTCCCGGGCTCCTTCCCATTTGAAACAATTGAAAATACCTCGAGATTTGACAGACTTTAATTTGTAATCAATTAATTTAATACTTTTCTAAACCTCAGTGAAAGAGCCAGAGGTCTGAAATATCCTCAAAGTGTCGCCAACAGGGCCTTCAATATGCAGCTGAGTGTTATGTGCGCAATTTAACAGTCACAGAAACATCAATTAGAGCTAAATGCTGAAGATTCATGCGGAAAAAATACTCCTGGATTACGATGTGGATATTTTGAGTCACTCTCGCAGACACCCCGAGCACCTTTTAACCATGTTTAGTAACTAAATTAAGGTCACAATTTCACTGCGAAGCACTGAAAAGACCTGGCACAGGCGAAAGTTTGTCTAACCTGAAGTAGCCCAGCAACGGTTGCTATGAGAGTGGGCTCTCTGATTGGTGAGTCAGCGGACCAATCAGAGAACCAACAAATAGTCAATTAATAAAGCGGTAGAAAGAGTGAGAATGTCTATTTGGTTCAGCCAACAACAAACAGGTGTTCACTGAGAGGACTAGGTTAAGTCATGACTTTACTAATCAGAATGTTAAACTTTACTCTAAAGAAAGACAACAGACGCCACAACGTGTGTCTGTGAGATCAGAAAAGATGACTCACTAAATACATCTTACCTGAAGTGACAACAAACCCAGTCAGCTAGCATCGTGTGTTCATTCATAACCATTGCAACCATCATGAGTGGTTAATATCATAGAGACAATGCTGACTCAAACAGTGAAGACATCTCAGGGTGGGGACAGAAAAAAGATGTCATGTTGTCTGTTTGGGTAAAGTTTCATCAGAACGGTTCAAAAGTGAACGCAGTGAAATTTATGTCCATTTTTAGAGACAGGACAGTGGATAGAGTCAGATATCAGAGAGAGAGAGAGAGAGAGAGAGAGAGTGGGGACATGCAGGAAAGGAGCCACAGGTCTGATTCGAACCCCGGCCTCCCGCCCTGAGGACCACAGCCTCCATACATGGGGCGCGCGCACCAACCACAAGGCTACCAGCAGCATTTCTTCATGTAACTCCAGATCTTACATCCTCCAATCAGGAAGGGGAAACGGATCCAATAAGTATGTTATTAAATTAGTGTTGTATATAATATATTCATGTTAAAACCTTTTATTATATCTTCATATTAACCATATATCAAATGACCATATGTAATGTGAAGGCGCCCCTTGAAGTAGCAGAGAATGATCTCTACGGCTCGGCTTCATTCACATCTTTCACCTCTTTGTTTTTTCAGCCTAGAAAACTGCGCTGTCAGAAACTTTGTTTTCAACACTAGCAGGTAGATGTTTCCAGTGGATAACCAGAGATAAACACACCGCATTCTTTTACAACTCACTCCGTGTCAGACTCTCGTCCCGTAAAAAAAAGAGGTTTTTAAAACCTGTGTTTGTGACAGTTGTTTCATTCTCACAAAGGGTTTTATTTTCCTTCTACCCTGACCTTCACTAATGTTTATTTGTCACAATCTTCCTCTTACCACGACTCTGAAAAAGCTCATAAGATCAGATATTTTGAAGGTGGAGAATAAAAGAAAGTGTGTACTCACAGTTTAAAAGAAAAACATTGTGTGCTGCTGCCCTCTTGGCCAGGTCACCGTCGTGAAAGACTCGATCTCAATGAGTTAATTACCTGGTTTAATAAAGGTTCAATTTAGGGCGCCGGTGGAACAGTTGGTGCACCCCGTTTGGAGGCTATAGGGCTCCTAGCGGGTGGCCCGGGTTAGAATCCGACTGTGGCTCCTTGTGCATGTCATTCCCTGCTCTTTCCCGCCTGATTTCTGACTCTATCCGCTGTCCTGTCTCTGAGTAAAGGCATAACAAGCCCCAAAATAAATCTTTAAAAAAAGCTTAATTATTTAGTTTATTGTTTAGCATTATTCTAGCCTGACGAAATAAGCTGGATGTGATAACAAAAAGTAATGATAATAAAACGTAATGATAATATTATTAGGCCGGCTGTGGATCAGTGGTACAGTCAGTCAGCTTTCAACCGGGAGGTCGGGGGTTCGATCCCCAGCTCCTGCAGCCACATGTCTGATGTGTCCTGAGCAGGACTCTTAACCCCAAGTTGCTGCCGCTGCTTCGTTGGTGGCGTATGAATGTGTATGAATGAAAAAGAAAATAGACTTTAGTCATTCACTCCTCCAGGGTCGCTGTTAGTCCAGAGTTCATGATGTATGTATCAAACAGCCTGATACCATACAACCTGAACAGCCCAGGTCTCTTCCTCAAAGGTTCCCTGAAGGTTTTTTTTTATTTTACCTCGGGGATACTTTGTGTGCATGCTGCAGCGTGGCTCTCGCCCAGAGGGAACTGGAATGGAGGTCAAGATGTGAGTGCTTGTGACGACTCTAAATGCCTTTTTTTTCCTGAGCAGTATTAACAGGTTTATTTCACATCAAACTCCTTTTAGTCCACAGATTTTGTGCTCGTTATCCAGGGCCTTGTAGAAATTCAAGAGGTGGTTATGGAGGATTTAGAGGGAGCGGAGGAGCAGGAGGAGGGAGCAGACCTGTGAATGGCTTCATTAACACCCGGCAGCCCTGCCTAGAGTGGGGAGAAACGTGTGTGTGTGTGTGTGTGTGTGTGTGTGTGTATGTGTATGTGTGTGTGTGTGTGTGTGTGTGTGTGTGTGTGTGTGTGTGTGTGTGTGTGTGTGTGTGTGTGTGTGTGTGTGTTCACAGGTGTTAGAGGTGATAATTGGTAGGAGTCTCATGTTTTCTCAGGCACAGATCTAAAACTGGAGATTCTCACTGTCTCATTTGGTTCCCCCCGGCTCTCTGTGCGTGTCTTTGTCTCTCTTTCTTTCTTTGTCAAACCTTTATTCTCCTCTGATTGGACAACACTGACCGATGTTAACTGGTCTTAAGATTGCAGCATGCTCATGCAGATATAGAAAATAACTTGTGTCTACAGTATGTACACTAACTTGACCTTTCGGATGATTAGATTTGGACTCTGTAAGGTCATGAACATATCATGGACTTAGTGACATTGAAATACAAAAGATTGCATCCAGTTGTATTGATACTCTGTTGAAAAAGCACAGATCTTAACTTTTTTTTCTTAGACTTTTATAATTCATCTTTTTACCTTTGTTCGATAGGATAGAGAAGGAGCTGGGCGGCGTATCAAGTTTTTAGGATATATCAATATATTTTCAGTTGAGGTACATGGTAAGACAATATTGTTCATATTGATAAAGTGTATGATGTGTTAAAATAAAGATCTATGTTTCTTCCATGAGCAGCTAGTTCGCCTGTTTCTCCTCTCACTGTCTGTCCCTCTTCCTCTGCCTCTCTCTCTCTCTCTCTCTCTCTCTCTCTCTCTCTCTCTCTCTCTCCTTGTGAAACTCAAAAACCAAACAGCTGTGTATTTTGTTGTAAAAATGCAATGCATTACACATTTCTGTCAGCGTTAAAACACACCAAATGTCACAGATTATGCAAAAACACATTTAACACTAACATGTGTCCCTGTCCGTCTACAAACCCCACAATCATGAGATTAGTTCATCCTCTCCGTCTTTTACCTGCTCCACTTTTCAGAAAATGTGTGCTCAAACAGGCCGTTAAGAGATTTTCCCTTTGTGACATCACAAAGGGCAGTAACCCCTCCCCCAGGTGGGTGACACTCCCACAGCTAGGTGTTTGTTCTGCCCTCTGAGTCTGCCTTCTCACTGTAAACAATAGAGCATGGAGCGAGAAAGCCCGAGCCACGTCCCCTTCCAGAGAGGGGCGTGGTCAGACACAGCTCATTTACATTTAAAGCTACAGACACAGAAACAGCCTGTTCTGAGCAGGGCTGAAATAGAGGGGTTTATAGGCATGATCAAATACAGGATCAGAGTGGATTTAAAACAAGACACTTCATACACATGTTTTGGGGAGCTCTGAGATTTATTTAAAGTTGTTAAAAACGAGGAGTATATGTGACCTTTAAGGCTTGATACAAACTGTGAATACATTATATTTCTGGAGTGTTGTTAACACAAACATTTCACCTCTGTTGCTGTTTTGAAATGAGTCAGTTTTTTGTGCAAGGTGAGAAAAATACCTGAAAACACTATTCTTTGGAAAATATAGTTTATTATTTTGTTTGTGAGATGAGTTTTATACTGTTCCAACTTATTCAAAACACAGTAAAGTCTGTGTTGAATGCCTCTTCTGTGTTTGCTCCTCACCTCGTCTGCTTCAGAGACTGTTTCTCAGTGACGAGACTCTCGGTGGGTGGATCAGCCCGCGACATGTCTGCTGTGTGCTCCTTTAAGCCACTCAGCTAATCTAACAGTCTGTTTACATGTCTCATGTGTGTGTGAAGTGTGATTAGAGGCAGATCAATGCAGGGATTGATCAGAGCCTTAACAAACAAAACGTTGAAGAATCGGTGAATGTCAACATGTTGGATGTGAAATGTTCAGGAGGCTTAGTCTGAAGACTGTTTACAGTGATAATGCGCCATGTTTGCTGTTAACCAGGGGCCTTCAGTCCTCGAGGGGTCTCCACTGAGAACATTGCTAACGTGTGAAAGGCTCTTTCACTAAATAACTCCTGTTTTTATGTGGATTTAAAACCTCTAAAGGCAAAAAACAATCTCAGGGTTCGTCAGAATATCTATTGCAGCCGGTTAAATTATTTGCAGAATATAAAGACAGTATATTGCAGATATTTTTCACCTGCTGAGTAATTGGCAGCGTCTGCTGGCCCGTTATAAATGGACAGTTCCTGGAATGGCTTTATTAAAATTGAATTGGAAACGTACTTTGTGACCACAGGTCCGGTGCCCAGTCGCATTTCTCCCGGGGCTGTTTTGTGGTTCCGTGCTGGCGCTGTTACAATTAGATGAAGCAGAATAATGAAGTTAGTCTCATTTATCCGCGAGAGTCCAGCAGGACAATCAGCAGTTGTCACAGATCTGCGCTACAGATATTGATTGTATGTCCAACAATGTAGGAATAACAGATGGGAGCTCTGGTTAAGACGAGGCTCTCCTTAAAACACTTCACCATGGAACCTGCAAGCTCCTAAGCACTCCCTATTTCACCGTGTGTGTGTGTACGTGTGTGTGTGTGGAATGGAAACTCCACTGTAAACTAGATTTATATCACATACATAAAGCAGATTTATATCTCTGAGCAAGTCAGCATTTGGATGCTGTGTTAATTTATGCTGATGCACCAAAACAAGATGCAGCGAGATACAATAAACTACGACACTCAACACTCTACGAAGAAAGACAATATGATGCCATAAATATCAATGCATTATCACACTTCACATAATAAAAGTGTACATACAGTATGACATAATGCAGATGCATACTGGTGGTACTCACTTAAGGAGACCCCGGAGCAAAAACGTTACCATTGGGCCCTGAGGAACCCCGTTACCTCCTTCCTGTGTTTTTAAGCTTTACGCCTCCAAGTCTGAATCTACAACGCAAAGAAGACGGCAAAACAACCGCTTTATAATTATACAACAACCAAGAAAATAACCATATTCAAATAATAAAATAGCTTTGGAGTGTTTCACCTCGGTTTTAGTAAGTTCCTCTTACTCAGATATCGATGATATTTGGTAGAAAAGAATATCGGCCGATATCTTTCTTAGATCTATGTTCAATCTGCAGAGATAGATATACACATTTATTTATCCCTAAAATGCACTTATCAAACACTTGGGGAAAATATATTTTATGAAGACAAGATGGTCACTCAACTAGAAAATAACTGTGCATGTTCCAGCATCACAGCTTGACTCACTGGAGAGTGATGATGCTTTTTGTAATCAGGTGAAAGAGAACTGTTGTTGTGATACAATAGAACTCAAATGAAATGCTGTTTGACTGGTGAATATATTTTGTAATATCGGCGCATATTTGCGATAAAATTGGCCGATACTGATAGTCACTGGATATGCTAATATCGGCCGATATCTTCGACTGGCCGATTAATCGGTCGGGCTCCAGTCGTTCATCTCTAGCTTTATGCTTAATAGATTATGTTATGGTCAGGCCTGGTTCTAGAACAAATTGACTTACAGTAGGGAGCATTTGAGATTAAAGGGGGTGCAGCAGCTACAGTGACCAGCAGCAATGGTAAATAGCGCAGCTGTTAAAGGTCCGTCATGTTGTCCCTGGTGAACAGACAGGTCACGTGCACCATCAGATCATGGATGTAGTAAACACGTCTGAGTCACTTGTTGTCATTTGAAAGCCTTGATTACTTATTGTAAAAATAAAACATATACTGTATATGTATTGTTATTTTTTTCTGTCCATTCAATTCTGGGTGCAGAAATTCATAATCATAACCGGGCCTGGTTTTGGAATTTGATTCATTGATGGTTGTGGGCGGTGCTGGCAACTAATCACTATGGTTGAGATGTATTTAGGTTTACAGGATTTTGGACAAAATGATAATCACGATTACTTTAATCAATAATGAGATCATGATTATCAAAAGAACGATGTGTAACTCTGACACCTAGTGTTTAAAATGGGGGCTGCAGTCTAAATTCAAAACACTGAAGATTGCTGTCTCCCTCATTCCCTCCTCCCTGAAGTAGATGTGCACGCAGGTTGCCATGTCGAGGACTCTGAAGCTTCAGTGTTTAGCCAGCTCTGCATCGGTCTGTAAACCTTTCTGCGTTCTAACCTCTCTCCATTTTTCAAAAGCATCTCCAATATTGATCCTAGTTTGAGCACGTTTCTGCTCGTGGAGCTTATTAGAAACATGCAGAGGCTTTTTAGGTCGGGTACAATCACTTCTATCTGAACTCTTGAAAAGGGTTTTCAATGGGCGGAGCATTCATGTTAAACCTAGATTAATACTTCTTTTGGAAGGCCTAAAATGTGATCGCATTTAAGATTAGATCAACTGTGTAGTCCAAGTGCACGTCAATGATATAAAGCAAACTGTTGACTAACCCCTAACCCTCTTAAGAGTGTCACTACAGTTATCAGAAATGACCCAATACTACCAGCAACCAACAATATGGCCAACGTGATCATGGGTCCTTTTCTTCAAACATGGCTACAGGATAAGTTAAAGAAGATCTATTATCCTCACTTTCCCCATTAATGATGTCAGTCTGGGACACCTATTGAGTAGCGTTGCAAGATGTGTAGCTCAAGAACCTCCTCCTTTATCTGATACTGGCGTCAGTAAAATCCCTCATTTCAGGCCTGGTGGGCGTGTCCTTGAAAGAACTGATGGGGTGGGCGTGTCCCACAACTTTGCTCAATGCTTTGCTCTAAGTTCTCGTAACGTCTCGTTCAGAGCAGCAGAGAAACCACGTCCAGGGGTTACGCCAACAACTCTGTATCTTGTGTTTAAAATATTATCTTGAACCAATAATTCTCAATTCTTGAATATAGAGCAGAGAGGCTGCTGGCTCTGCCAAGTCCGTGACGTAAAGAACGAGTACTCTACAACCTCTCCCTGACATTTCATGAATAAAGCACAAAGGCAATAAAGACTTAACACCAAGAACACGGTTTTGTATGGATCCATTAACCTCAAAGTGATGCATTCAAAGAAACACTTTGTAACAACCCCCTATACTAGTTAACCCTTTCCCTGCTGTCATACCGTCCAATCCCCACATGTTTAAGCCATTCAGAAAACAGAGCTGAAGGTACAATTCTGACCATGTTTCATTTAAAAGGGGTAAACACACATATATCCAGCATGTTTCTTTAAATGAAACAGTTTGCATATTGCAGTCGTTACCCGGCCTCGACAATGATTAATAATGTATGACGAGCAGCAGTGGAAAACAACCCAGTTTCTTTGCAGTCCACCACACTCGTGTGTGAGGTGTATTTAAGAAAAGATTTTCCACCTTCAACACATATCCCAGTGCATTAAGGCCTGCCAGCTTTGCAGCCCCAAGACATAGCAGGTCAGTAAATGGATAGACCTGTGAACAGCAGGTGATGATAGTGGTCCAACCGCTGCCTCTCAGAGGCTGTAAGCTCTTATTGCCTGTGATTCATCTATCAGCCCTGTGCTGTCTTCACATGATAATACCCTTTCAGAGTGTAACAGAGGAGAAGGACTGCAGAGGACTGACTCTTTTTGTCTGACTACCAGCTCAGCATTCACTCTGCCTGCATGTGTGTTTATTAGCAACATATTGCTCTTTCAGGGCCATAGCTGATTGATTTTGCATGCTTTCGCAGAGTAAGGAGGGGGCGCTGAGGTGAGTGACGCAGCCCTGCCCACGGAGGCCAGAGAAAAACACTGGCTTTCAAAACAAGGGCAGATGCTAGAAGAAAGCGGAGCAGTTGCCAGGAGAAACAAGGGTGGTGCTAAGAAATCAAGGCATTCCACTAGTGAGAGAGTCTTAGAAAGAAACGTTTGTAACTCAGGGTGGGGGGACTCCACATTGTTCATCTTTGAGGTCAGAACTTGGAATTGTGGGACCTTCATTGGGCTCAAAATATTGAAATCATAGAAAAACGAATGAACCCATGCTGTTTAGGTCAGTTCAACCACATTTGAAACTGTCCACGTCGACTGCAGAGACAGCACATTGTGTATACATTGTCTGTTTATAATGCCGTGCAGTGGATACGTCGTTCTTAGTGAGAAAGCCGCCTTGATTTCATTTGAATTCTGAAATGACGTTCTCTGCGTATCTCCTGTCTGCATGGGTTGGCTTGACAGAGAGAAGAAGGAAATTGGCCTCGGGCTTTGCTCCTAGAAAGAGTTTATCTAGAAACCCAGCCGTCACTCGGAGACCCACACACACACACACAGACACACACACACACACACTCAAACAAACACACACACATGCATACATTCAGAATGCAGGGAGCCTCAAAGTTCAGGCGTGTCTGTGAGTATTTAGCAAAGAGGAAATTGTTTTGAAAGATTCATTCGAGAGGCTTTAATCCTTTTTAGTTCTCTTTGTTGTCTTTTAATATTTGCTTGTGTGTGTGTGTGTGTGCGTGTGTGTGTGTGTGTGTGTGTGAGTGTGTTTGTGTTTGCTGGTTCACACACACACACACACACACACACACTGATTCATTTGTGTTTGTTCATTTATGTCCATGTTTGGTTCTCTTTATCTTAAAGTGTATTAAACCTACAAAGCACTGCTACAGCTCGGCCTCCACATCCCGTCACAGTATCGTGTGTTGGACGGTTTTAGCTTCCTTCCCGGTAAACATTTTTTACCCTTAATGCCTTTATTACAAGTTTAAAATATGTGCTCTTATATGCTGATCAACCGTGGACAAGTTTAATGATTCCTGTATTTTCCCAATCAGCAGTCACAGTACATTTCCTGTTTCTGTCAGATTAGTCAGGTTCAACCTCTCAGGTCAAAGTCCAGATGACTTTAATCATCAGGTTGACCCTCAGTGCCCCGCAGAGCCGAGATGACACACTGTTTGCTTTCCTGTCATGGCCTCATTTTGTCACTTTTGGTATTGACAGTCCAACAACATCACCGATACTTATAATCATTAACATGATTTGATATGTATCACACACAGACTACAGATCCAAGCAGTCAGCGCAGTTATTTATAAATCGTGGTGTCACTGATCACGAAGCCCACCATAGACTGTATAAAACATGGACATGGTCTCAGTGACGTCACCCATTGATTTCTGAAGTGCAGTTTTGAAGCACGGTTTCAACAATGGTGTTCGCCATATTGGAAATGGTGTGTCGACCATACTTTACTTACTAACAGTCAAAGAGGTGGAGCTTAGGCGGGCCGTAAGCCTCCTGACAGACAGCTACAACGTGCCCGCTTGCAGTCAGATCAGCCACGCACCTAATTATTTATAACTCCTCCCAATACGTTTGAGTTCTTAACAAAATCATGCATACAAAGTGTGCTGGTAAAGACATGAGCTATATTTAGTGCCAGGCTGTAAACGTGTTTATTTCTGCTGTCAAAGTGTCCTTTTTAATACGGTGGTGTATGGGGACTACCGGGGCCGGCCTCTGGTGGACACTCTATGAACTGCTATTGTTTGCTCTTCTGCATCAGCTTCATGTTTCAACTCAAGAAGTTGCCGCTTGATGAAAACTTTGCCTCTCTACTTTTTAACAGACAGTGAAGAGTAAATGTTTTTTGTTCCATTTGCCGGCAGGTCGGTTTTTTTATAACTTGACTGACTGAGCGTTTGTCCAGATTTGTTCATCAGATGTATTTTTCACATCAAATATGTGAGCAGTGAAGTCATTACAGAGCGCTGTGGGAGGATTTTCAAAGACTCGTAATGAATCGCTCTCGCTCGTCCTGAGGCGCTTCTAACCCTTTGAACCGTTTCATCTCTCAGTGTCACTGGAGATTTTTTGTGGCTCGTTGTGGCCTAAATGTGATTTTTGTCGGAGGTTTTATTCTGACATGAATAACTCTCATCACTTTTAGAGGCATGAAGAAGTGAAGTCGCTTTTTTAAACCTCTTTGCTGTTCTCTGTGTCTGAATATCTGTACATACATGCTTCTAGATCGTCCTTATCATGAAAGCATGTAACAGAAGGATGTGTGTGTGTGTGTGTGTGTGTGTGTGTGTGTGTGTGTGTGTGTTTTACCCCGCTGGGCTTTTCAGAGAGGAGCTTCTGTGATGAGCCTTTTTTCCAGCAAAGATATTGATCAGATCCTGTTAGCACACTGATCAAGCTGCACTTGTGTGGCACATCCAAGATTGGGAAGGCTTTTTGGGTAACACGCCTCTGCCTTTGCTAAGTTGCTCTTTCAGGCGAAAGCCCCATTTACTCGATTATAGTTATTATCTCACTGCCCCCTTTTGAGTCTCCAAATAAAAACGAATACATGAAAAAACTATTCTAATTAATCCTTTAACCATCTCCCACTAACATATCAGTTATAATCAGTCATCTACCTCCCTTGTGTTCTAGTGGTTAGGACTTGACACTCTCACCCGCCGCGGCCCTGGTTCGATTCCCGGTCAGGGAACTAGCTTTGGAGCGGCAGTAGTGCAGCCTGTAGGGACTTGGTTTGGAAACGACCCAGTCCTGGTGTGGACCGTGTCTCAAAATTGGTCTGGTATCCAGTTCACTTCTTAAGCACTGCCGAGATGCCCTTGAGCAAGGCAACGTAACACCCCCATCAGCTCAGGAGCGCTCGCTCTGACATTTCTCCATCAGTCCACAGGATCCTGTTTGTGCATGTGTGTGTTTCAGCCTGTGTGTGTAGCATGTCTCAATAACAGAGTGTAAAACTGAATTTCCCTTCACAGGATTAATAAAGTACATCTTCTTCTTCTTCTTCTTCTTCTAATTAGATGTTTCATATTGTAAGCGCTGTGTTTCTTGGCAGATACTGTCATTATTGTAGTTTGAGTCACAGGAGACGTTACTCTCTCTCAACAGAAGCCACCTCCTGATATGAAATGATTGTCCAAAGTTGATCAGAGAAGTCATTGAGCGTTTCACTGCGCTGCTGCTTCTGACATTGGAAATCTAAATGAAAAGAAGGAAACTGGTTCTGTGTGTCTGTGTTTCACGCTTACATTGATATTCCAAGCTGGGGTTTGGGTTAACAGTGTGTTCACACCAGAAAAGTGGCTTAATGAAGTGGACTCAAAGCAGTCAGCGTGCATGCTAATTGCAGTTCACTTTTGAGTGTGCTGTTGATGCAGACTATTTTTCCCGTCCTGAAGAGAATTAAAGAACCTGACAGATGCGAGCAGATTGATGATCTCCTCGACACCTCCCGTGCAGCAGAGTCTGTTAGGGCTCATGAGAATACACTCAAAACATTTGAAGGAGCAGCAGAGGCTCTACAGACGAACATATTGAGGAGGGAAGTGGATCAAAGAAAAGGAAGAGACGTAACGTTTCACAGGAAACCAAGTGGTGCTAAACTAACTATGATCAATATATCCAATTTCACCAAACATTAATGAAATGCTCAAAAAACATTGGCACAAAAAAAACAAACATTGTTTGTACATTGCAAATTAGCCTCTGAAAAAAAAAAAAAAAATTCTTTACAACTATACCGCTTTTACACCGCAGGTCACCTACACATTCCTACACTGATGACAGAGGCTGCTATGTAAAGCAGACGAGCACACACACACACACACACACACACACACACACACACACACACACACACACACACACACACACACACACACACACACACACACATACTGCTGAAGATGACCAATATGGCAGGTAGAAACATGTCATAGTTAGTTTTTGTTCTGAATTAAAATGGACCTTTTTCCTTTTCTTTTTGCATCTTTATTACCACACAAAGGTTCTCTGGCTGCTTCCTTACATTTTGACTTTACTCATGAAAACAGATCAAAATAAAACATCGCACTTTGTCAACCATAACGTCTCATTAGCCGTGATGTGACTCTTCATGTAACTGCAGACAGTGCTGAGACTATTGAAAACAATGGAGTCACAGCGCACCCTGTTGGACAAACTTTGATATGACATTGTTTCTGAATCACTCCTGTTTTTTTGTTCTGTAAAAAAAGTGTTTTATATTTTGTTGCATATGAAGCATGTACACTGACAAAGTTGTATCTGACTTTTACACAAACTGAAATGTTTGTTAGCAGCCTTGTGCTACGCTGCTGCTCCACGGTACATCTCCCTGGATTGTTAAGAGTTCCCTTGTCCTGCTAGGACATATCTCTGGGGTTGCTGTTTTGTTGTCTGATATGAAAGGCTACACTAGGAGCCAGCAGCACTTTAAAAGCTGTGAGGAGTTCTGCCCCAGTTTCCTCTGCATCACTGGTGGGGGGAAGACTAGACAGCTTTAACATCAGGAAGCAGCAGCATCAGTGTTTTTGAACATGACCATGGATAATGAATGAGCATTTACTCCAAGCTAGAGAGTGGAGGGTGTAAGAGCTGAAGGGAGAAGAAGGAGGGGTGGGTCTCTGTATGAGCAGCGTCATGTGTTTAGAGACTAGTGGTTAACAGACATGATGTTCAATCAGTTATTGTATTTCTGCCAATCATTGAATTACAAGGTTATAGCTCGTTGTGAACTTATACTAGTATGAAAAACCGCATTCCAGATCTTAACCACACATTTTATCATCAATAAGTTATAACTTTGGATACTTTTGAAGGTTTTCCAACAGATTTAGAGCCATCAAATCATCTATATAGATTTGGAAACTCTGTTGAACCTCTGTGCTGCTGTGAATAGCATTTGACTAAAAGTCTATTGAATGTAAATGTAACTGGTGCAGTGGTTAGTGCTGTTGCCTCACAGCGAGGAGGTTCCTGGTTTGAATCCCCGTCAGACAGGAGCCTCTCTGTGTGGAGTTTGCATGTTCTCCCCGTGCATGCGTGGGTTCTCTCCAGATACTCCGGCTTCCTCCCACAGTCCAAAGACATGCTCCTTAGGTTAATTGGTGACTCTAAATTGCCCGTAGGTGTGAATGTGAGTGTGGCTGCTTGTCTGTCTCTATATGTCAGCCCTGTGATTGGCTGACGACCAGTCCAGAGTGTAACCCCGCCTCTCGCCCAATGACAGCTAGAATCAGCTGCAGCCCCCTGCCACCCCGAACAGAAAAAGTGGTATAGATAATGGATGGATGAATGGATGAACATAAATGTTCCAGAAACTGTAAAATGTCTGAGCTTTGGATGGATAAAGTAAGAAAACAATAGATGTACCATGGAACCTTTGGAAAGCTTTACTTATTATCATTTCATTTCATGGATTTCTTCGCTGAAAAAGCAATCAGTAATACAAATACTTAGCTGCATACCTGGTTGAGATTGAAACATTGTGAATCTGTGTTGGACAAAAGACAGAAACTAAGCATGCCTTTGTAGTTTCTGCATAAAACCAGCATCTAAACTTTCTGAGTTACTGTCAGCAAAGTTTCTCCTCCGTTCTTCTTTGTGTTCAATTTTCCATCACTTGGACAGAAACCAAAGCTTTAGCCTCCATCCCTCTCTCTCTCTCTCCCTCTCTCTCTCTCTCTCTCTCTCTCTCTCTCTCATGCACTCTCTCTCTCTCTCTCCTCCAGCTGAGATGGAAGAAGTCTATCTGAATGCACTGACTTGTTAATGTGGCTGTGACTGTGATGAGCCGACATTTGCCGTGGACAGCTTTGTTCTGCATGAGTGTGCTGTGTCTCGAATCACACTGCAGACCAACTTGAGATGATGATTTCCGGTGAAATGCAGTCTCAGTTCTGCGTACCTCTCCCGGCTTTACAGAAAGCCATTTCCTTGTGGAAGGTATAGGCTTTACTTGGCAAACAAATGGAAAGGAGAAAATTGGAGGGAGACAAAACCCTGCTGTGCCCGCTGAAAGCTGGTCTGATTTCTGCCCGTTTATGGTTTTACTTCTGCAAATCCTGCCTCAGCTTTAGGATTTACAGGCCAGCTAAACTCCCTCTGGCCAGGTCCATCGATCTTTCCTCTAATGCTCATCTAAAAGCAAGTCAGGTTTTTAATGTCCCTTTTTTCTTCACTCTTACTCAAGCATCCAGTTTTTATTTTCGCCTCGACCTTACACTGTTTGTTTTTTCAGCTTGTAAATTTGAGCTCTTAAAGAAAATAAACAACTCTTTATATGAGGCGTGTTTTACAGCACAAATGAGAATTTTCTTGACCATAATTTGGTGCACATTTTCATTCTGACAGTTTTGGTATTTTGAGAAATTTTAGGTGGATTAAAGACATTTTCAAACTAAAAAGGCTGCAGTTAAAGATGACATAATATCCCCCTCTTCAACAAAGTATAAATAAGTCTCAGAGCTCCCCAAAACATGTGTGTGAAGTTTCTTGTTTTAAATCCACTCTGATCCTGTATTTGATCATGTCTATAAACCCCTCTATTTCAGCCCTGCTCAGAACAGGCTGTTTCTGTGTCTGTAGCTTTAAATGTAAATGAGCTGTGTTTGACCACGCCCCTCTCTGGAAGGGGATGTGGCTCGGGCTTTCTCTCTCCATGCCCTATTGTTTACAGTGAGAAGGCAGACTCAGAGGGCAGAACAAACACCTAGCTGTGGGAGTGTCACCCACCTGGGGGAGGGGTTACTGCCCTTTGTGATGTCATGAAGGGAGAATCTCCTAACGGCCTGTTTGAGCACACATTTTCTGAAAAGTTGCGGATAGTAGAGGATGGACTTTTCTCATCATTGGGGGGTTTGTAGACAAAGGACACATGTTAGTGTTAGACAAACATGGTAAAGTGGATTTTGCATTATGTGTGACCTTTAACGTTGGATGTCCATCACGTAATCACCGCCAGTAAACAGCAGGACTCATCCATCTGTCATTGGCAGCTCTTTCAGAAAGCACATAGATGTGGCTTTTTCTTCTTATTTAAGTTGCCAATAAAGCTTCATACTAACCCCCCTGTGTTTCTCACTCTCAATACATTGCTGTATCATTTGAAGCAGGACATTTCTTTCTGATTTTGAAAGCTTGGTGTTATCCAATAAAGGATCTGCAAACAAAAGGAGAGAAAATCTGTGCACCACATATTTACTGAGTAACCCTGGATGCAAACATAACTTTAGTTTGAAAACAACATAACATTTTGAGGGTTGTTATTTGGGGCGGCAGTAGCTCAGTCCGTAGGGACTTGGGTTGGGAACCGGAGGGTCGCCGGTTCAAGTCCCGATGCGGACCAAAATATGGAAGTTGGTCTGGTAGCTGGAGAGGTGCCAGCCCACTTCTCGAGCACTGCCGAGGTGCCCTTGAGCAAGGCACCGAACCCCCACCAGCTCAGGGGGCGCCTCCCAAGGGGCTGCCACCGCACTCTGACATCTCTCCATTAATGCATGTCCACAGGTCTCGTTGTGCATGTGTGTGATTCAGGCCTGTGTGTGTGAGAAGCATGTCCAAAAAAATAACAGAGTGCGAACCACAATTTCCCCGTAGGGGATTAATAAAGTACATAAAATTAAATTAAATTAAAAAAATTTCACCTCCTCTCATGTCATCCTTCAATATTGACTTTCCTATAATGAGGCCTGATGTGTGCTGACGGACATCATCTGAAAAAAAAAGAAGGAAATAGCTGTAAATAAGAACTTCCTGCTGGATAAAAGTTGCATTTGAAAGTTAAACACATTCTGGATGGCTGCTGGGTATATATGGACATCTAACCTTATTAAAATACAGCACACACCACTCCCACTTACATCCCGCAGGTGATTGACAGTTTTTTTCACTGAGTCTGACGTCTATCTCCATCTCTCTCCCCCTCTCTCTCTCTCTCTTAGTGAGCTTTGTGGACTGCGGTGGAGGGAAGGTGTGGTTCGAGGTTGGAGATTCGTCTGACTTCAGGGTGAGTGAGGATGGTGTCGTCTACAGCCTGCGGCGCCTCAGCCTGGCAGGAAAGGGAAATACCGGGTTGGTTGTCTACGCTCGAGACCTGCATTCCAAACAGATCTGGAAGACCAGAGTTCACCTCCATCACCATCCAGATGGCAAGAACGCAGGACCCCAACAGGTAACACAGTAGCACCATTTTACAGTTGTTTACATATATTGACCAACTAGTAATTTTGTAACGCAGCACAGAATATACAGAGAGAAGGTATTTTTTTCCTTTGCTCTGTAATTGACTCATTTTAACTGACAAATGTATGTGTTCAAAGTAGGGATGTAAAGATTAATCGTGAGGCAGTGAGGTGTCAAGGTTCGAATCGGTACTCTGAAAAATGAATCGCAGAAAAATCGCGAGCGTCAGCAGCTGTAGAGCAGAGGCGGTTGGTTGTAATAAGCAGCCAGTATCATGGCAGTGGAAGTATTTTTGCTTCCCCAAGACAGAAAATGAAAGAGGTGAGAAGATAACAGACAACACAAAAACTGTGCAAATATTGCAAGAAGACAGGGAACTACACAAATAGCACAACCGACATGATGCAGCATTTAATCGACACCAGAGAGAATCGTATTGTGAATCGTATCGTATCGTGAGTTGAGTGAATCGTTACACTAAGAGTCCCGCTGGCTGTGATGTTGTCAGAGCCGTGTTTACATGGAAGAGACGGCGGGCTCCGTTTGAGTCAGGGACTAGAGAAAGGAAGAAGAATGTCACGTAAGCATTTTTAGATCATGCTCATTCTGTCTAAATTTACATGCAGTGTGAAGCTACGAGCTAACTAAAGAGCGCTACCATTAGCCTGCTAACACAACAATGCAGTGTTAGTGTTGAATTATGGTGCGTCCCAATTTGATAACTCCTTTGTGCGAACGCGAGGGGAGAGGGGTTGGAGGTGTGTCGCTGTAGGAGAGCGGAGGCTTCAGTGAGGCGGAGGTGTCACGCCAAACAGCAGTTTGTTTTGGTTTCTAGCTGGTGCTCAAGGGCGCCATCTACTGGATCAAAAAGTCGCACATTCTTCCTTTACGTGAAGTCAAGTTAATTTCTATAGCACATTTCAGCAACAATGCGTTTCAGAGTGCTTCACACACGACATGAAAGAAGCAGAAACGTGAAAATGTCAAATCTACACATTCACACACTGATGGTAGAGGTTTTATGTAAAGTGACCATCAGAAGTAACTAATCCATTCATGCACATTGACATGCCCCCAAAGAAGCAGAGGGAGCAATTCGGGGTTAAGTGTCTTGCCCAAGGACACGTTGGACATGTTGCAGCAGGAGCTGGGGATCAAACCCCCGACCGTCCTGTCAAGAGGCAACTGACTCTACCACAGCTGCCCCTACTAGAATATAACTATACAAGCTCAAGTCCATTTACCATTTAAACATGCTAAGTACACAGCAATGACTGAGTGTGATTGAATAAACAGTGCACACAGATAGTCTGTCAATGACCCATGAGGCTTTAGAAGAATTCATGAACATATACAGAACATGACAGCTTTGACTTGCACCTTGATCTGAGGCTGAAGATGCCAGTTGTGTGAAGCAGGAAACAGTGTGAAAACAATGTGCTGTTATTCCTCCCCGCCGCTTCAGTAATGTTGGAAGAGCCACGACGTACAGATAGAAAATCAGCTTTTCAAGCCCAGCAGGCTTCAGAGGTTGGCCAAGCCGCTCATTGCAGAGACAAAACAAGTCAAACAGCCATCTGTTGGTTTGTTTCATGTACAACAGCGATAATAAGGCCCTCTGCATGTATTCAGACAGGACACTGGCCTGGATTGGCCATTCTTCTGAGACTATCCCACAAATAGCTAGCTGCCATATGCTTTAGCTGCTATCAGCATCACTCGCTGCGTTCATTGAGGAGGAGAATCACAAAGAGTGAAAGGAGCTGTCAACAATTATTCATATAAAATATTCACCCATGAGGAGAAGCCATGGAATTTAATAGCCAAAGGAGCACTATCAGCACTGTGACCTTTAACTAAGAGGTAGGACCAAGGATGGTTTCAAATCAAAGTGAACAGTAAGACAAACAGGCATTTACAACCCACCAAGCTTGAAATGTCAGTTAAATCAGTCTTTGTTGAGCCATTGTGACAGGGTCTCACTGAAACAACAACTTAGTTCTTTCAATTGTTGACTCTTTGTTCTCTGTGCTGCCTTGTGTGCCTTATGCATGTTCATATCTGCTTGTATTGGTTCATTTTTTGGATATCAATTGTAGTTTATGATCCTTATCTTTGCTTTAACTCCAAGCTATCCATCAATACATCCATTGTTCATAACAGGGAAATTGGAGCCGATCCCAGTTGTCATTGGGCGAGGGGCGGGGTTACACCCTGGACTGGTCGCCAGTCAATCACAGGGCTTACATACAGAGACAGACAAGCAGCCACACGGCCAATGTATAGTCACCAATAAACATAACAAGTATGTCTATGGACTGTGGGAGGAAGCCGTGGTACACTAAGGGAGCTCATGCATGCATGGGGAGAACATGCAAACTCCACACAGAACGGCTACTGTCAGGCAGGGATTTGAACCAGGAACCTTCTCACTGAGAGGCAACATTGCTAACCACTGCGCCACCATGCAGCCAGACTCTAAATGTACCCGTGTTTGACCCATTTTCAGTTGTTTTGATAGTGAGAAAGGGTTAGGGTTATACATTTGTTACACTTGATGTGTGTATTTCTAAAGAAGTGAAAATGAACTGAAACTAAAGCTAATGAAGCCTTCAGAAAGTATCAACTTTACTTCAAGGTGAGAAGGTGAATGGGGGTAAAGAAAATGAGAAGCTCTTCCTGTGTTTACTCTGCAGTGTAGCTGCTCAATGACCAGTCAAGCAGATTTGTGGTTGCAAAGGACACACACACAAAGGCGCACACAAACACACACACACACACACACACACACACACACACACACACACACACACACACACACACAAAAGGTGACAGGTGGTGGTCATTTATCAGACTGACTATAATGAGAGCATTAATCCAAGCCACTGGAATGCATTCAGAAATACCCTGAGTCACCAAGCTTTCCCAGCAGGATGGCTCTGCCACTCAGCCGTGCTGTGCTCTGCTGCGCTGTGTGCATCTGTGTGTGTGTGTGTTTGTGTGCCCAGTACACACTTCTTGTTTACTGTCTCTACAGGTAAAGCCCAGTGATGCAACACTGACTCAGCGTGTAAGGGAGATCTTGTTTCCATGGCACAGCGTGGTTGTCAGGGGTGATGGCACTCTGAGGCGAGTGAAGAGAGACTGGGTCATTCCACCTATCAACGTCCCCGAGAACTCACGAGGACAGTTCCCTGAGGACCTAGTCAGAGTAAGAAACAAGTACACACACACACACACACACACACACACACACACACACACACACACACACACACACACACAAGAAGACCTGTCTTACAGCAGGCGTAAGGACCCATCATTGACAAGCCCTAAAGATTACATCACAGTTTCATTGTTTTACTGTTAATGAACAAATAATATAGAAGCTAACACGCTGACAATTAAGAGTTTAAATGTAAGCGCAAACAGCAACAGTGCCGAGGTTGTTCTAATATATCATATATATACATATATATATATATAGCTCTATTATGTGAAGTATGGACAATGTTAACCAGCACTAATAATTGAAAATAGATTTCAGGTAAGTAAGACAACCTTGGTAACCTGGCAGTTAATCAGGGACCTCTGTTGGGGACATGATGCTGTTTCCTGTATTTCTATCATTGTGCATGAATTATATTGTATTCCTAATGTTCTATGAAAGCACACTCCGGGCGTCCTTGTAAAGCTGTGAACAGGTTTTTGTGGTAGTGAAACAGGTAAGTGATGGGATTATATATGGTCATGTTTTTCTACCAGATATTATAAGTGTTTGTTTAAATGAAGGTTTTAACAACAAACATTCAACAGATGTCTCAATGGGGACAGTGGGACTTGATTCTTCTCATCCTCTGATTGATGCATGAAGATTTTTGTTTGAAAGTACTGACAGGAGTCTGTTGTACTCTTGGACTCTGTAAGTAAGTCGTCTCCCTTACTGATCCGTTTTATTGTTTAAAGGTAGAGTCAGTAGCATTATTTGATTGCAGCCTGTAAACATAACATTCAAACTGGTCCCCTCCTCAATCTGCAGGATGTAGTGTGTACGTGCACCTACACTGCAAGCTACCGCACGCTAGCACAAGCTAGCCGCTGGTGTTCTGAACCTGCCTGTCCAGCAGACAGCAGACCAACTCCACGTCCAAGGGTAAACACAAGGTTCAACCTCGTTTTGGAACGAGCTTTATCAGTTTGGTGTTTCGCCTCACTATGATTATGTTTTCTTTTCTTTGCCGCTACGTACACGTCATATTGGCTGGTTTGAATCCCATTCAATCACTGAATTGTATCACCTCCTAAACTCACCTGCGCAGTGTCATTGGCTGGAGGAAACACACCAGCTCCCCACCCAGAAACTTCCAGAGTAAACCAAAATAAACCAAAACATGAAAATCCAGACAGAGGAGAGAGTCTCTGCAGACACAGGCTGTGTCCGAAATCACTCACTCATTCCCTACTCCCTACTCACTATATAGTGAGTTTAATGCAGTGGACTATATGGTGCACTCACTCAGAAAAATTAAAAAACATTTCAGACACTACTCGCTCACTCGCCGGCCGCTGACAGTGACGTCATTGTTGTCGCGCAGCTAAAACGTGCAGCTTAACAACGGCTGAGGATCAATAATAACGGTAAATAACGGCATGAATTTCAGTGATAACTTCTATTATACTGAGTGGATTTTCACAAAAACATTTACAAAGAATAAATACATATCAAATATACATTTTAAACATAATGAAACATATTTTCGGACCAATACTCATTTATTTATGTTCACAGACCCTCCTCTCGTGTCTGTCATCATCATCAGGACAAACTATCGTCACTAACGTTAACGATATTTACTCTTTATTTAAACAGATCAAAGATTTCAGTAAAAACGCTCCACATATGAACTTTATTGTGTTTCTGTGTTCACGCTGGTCGCTCCTCTCGTCTGTCTGAGAGCAGCCGAGTGAAACGCCACTCTCCGCTCGTAAAACTGCAATGCATGATGGTATATATATTGCTCGGATAGTGACCATCGCTTGTCCACTACTTTTCAAAATGCATTGTGGGATACATTGAGTGGACTATACAGGGTATGACCATGCTCACTCAGAATTCGGACAGCACTACAAAATGGCGTGTCCACTATATAGTGCACTATAGAGTGAGTAGGGAGTGATTTCGGACACAGCCGCTGTCTGTATGGAGGCCCAGAAGTGAGTCTTTAATTTATTATTTTAGGGAAAATGCTCCTGACTCTATCTTTAAGCTACATCTGTTGCTAACAGGTGCATTCAATCTGACACATAACAACTTTTTAAAGCTCAGCGACGAGGTGGTGGACCAGACAAACTCACAGACGGGGCCAAATAAGTGCTGAAGCACGCGGCCACAGAAGTCCCATATCATCTCTTACATTGCTCACTACAGAGTTCCAGACTGACTCTGGAAGCTACGTCACCTCACAAACAGTTTGTTTGGAGCTTCATGAAATTGAGCAGCTGCACACAAGCCCCTCAGCACCATGTGCAATACTGAGCATCAGCTGGAGCGGTTTGAAACGAGCTGCAACTGGACTTTTGAACTCCTGGATACATGTTCTTTAATGTGTGAAATGAGCCTTTACTAACAGGCCAATAATGTGGCTTTGCCAAATGCTTTGACAATGTTATACATTAAATGTCATAGTACCATCTCTTTAAGTTTGTTGGAGGAGGGATGATGGTCTGGTGCTGTTGTTCAGATTTTGGGCTATGCTTATGGAGGGCTAGTATAAATGAGCTAGCAGGGCTAAGCTGTACCTTTCTTACAAAGATGACAGAAATATTAATAACTTACAAAAGTTTGTTTTCATTTTTGTCAGAACCACAGAGTAGTTACTGAACCTTATCTTTTAAAGAAAAACTGTCAGACATTGTTGCTAGGTTACAGAAGTTAACTTCTTCTTCCATTATGAAATGTCCATTAGCTGAAGTTGTAAGTCCCGCCCAATCTTGATTCTGATCAGTCAGTGAGGGAGAAGTGACATTGACGAGCCTGTTCCAAAAGTTGAACTGTTTTCAACTGAGCACTAAACAGCTGACGCCGCGGGCTGAGCGCTGAAAACACTGAACTACATCGGTAACCGTACTGAACACAAGCGCTGCCAAGACAAAAAGCGCTGTCTTTAGACTCAGGCCGCCACAAGCACTGTAGCATTCTCTTTACTGTTTTCTTGATTTGCTGATAACTTGGCCGAATGTATTCAAGATTGTAAAGTCAAATAGATGATTTAAGTGAAAATGACCACGATGCTATTTCTGTTAGCCCTTTAACTGCAATTTCCATTTTAGCATCAAGCTAATGAACTCAGATGTATGAATGGGATTAGTTACTTCTGATGGTCTTACTACATAGAAACCACTGCCATCAGTGTGTGATTGTGTAGGTGTGACATTCAGTGTAAAAGCGCTTTGAGTAGTCAGAAGACTAGAAAAGATCTATACAAGCTCAAGTCCATTTACCGTTTACACCCCTCTGTGAGAATTCTATTAACATGACAACAAAGACATGAAACTAATATAAAGCAGAGAATAAAGGGAATATTGTTAGTCTACATTAACACTGAGATAGAACCGATACATTTTGAGTTTTTTTGTCAGCTTAAAGCATATACATTAAAAGCTGCCTTTACTTTGCATTTAACCCTTGTAACACCAAAAAAAGCCTTCACAGCGTGAAGTGATGCACTGTTGGGCTAGGACACTCAGGTAAAGACTACGAGGAATTCTAGAAATAAGATGAAGATGGTATAGACATCCGAAAGAAGCTGTAAAATGATCATAGTTACTCTTTTGTCCAAAACTTTGTAAGCAAGCAGCATTCTGCATAGCCTTTAGTTAGTAGACATTTTGACCTGGAGAAAACACAGGGTCAAAATCTGAGTGGACAAAAGCTGTTACTGCACTGAAAGCAGCATAGCAGAGAGAGAGAGAAGCTATGAAAATAAGATAAACTAATAGGAACAATTCTGATAAAACATATAGTATTCAAAAAAACAAATTAGTAAAATGATTAAATATACATGTGTGATTCTGACAGTGTTTAGGCAACAGTATTTAAATTACACCACCAGGGGGCTCTCAATCAAAACAATAACAAGAGATAACGTCGAGGCTGGCGGGGAATCATGGGAGTCCCCCCCGACGAAAACGAACTTCATGTTGACCGTAGTCAAGACGACCGGCCTGACCGACCCGAGGAAGAGAATGTTTACCGACGAGCTAATGTATCCAAGTATAATTCACATGACGTTTTTATCACAGCATCAGTAAAGCAGCTTTAGGAGCAGTTCCAGCTTCCTTAAACTTGATTCATGCTTCTTGCGGATGGCGCGGCGATATTGCGCAATCGCGGCCGGCGCGATAGTGCGAGGAGGGTCCAGCCGCGCACCTCCAAGATTTTGTAACAACACGGACGTCTTCGCGCTGACCGCGTTGCAATGATTGGCTACAGAGCCCGAAAGTACTCTATGCCGTTCAAAATTTTGGGCGCTTTAAAAATGGAGGGGTTCGAAGAGGTGAGAGAGACTACTGAAGAGGTCCGTTCTGGCCGCTCTGACCGCATTCAGTATGAAACGACTCGACGTCCGCAGGGACCGTGAGCGCCATCCGCACCGTGCCGACCGCAAGAAGCATGAATCAGGTTTTATGCAGCGGTCTTTGACGTAACATCCAATGTTTACACGGTAACGATAAACCTGTTTTGTCTGTCATGGCGGCTTTGTCATAGCAGCCACCACAACAAGACACGTCCCGTAACAACAATAAGTATGAAGGATTTCTCTGGCTTTGATAACTGTTGAAATGTTTGAGGTAATGTAAGAACTCAACAAAAACATACTACATAGGATTAGTCCATTTTGAATTAATTTTGATATTTTAGTGTCAAACTTCTTGACTGAAATCCTTCCTGTAGAATGATGTGACATCTGTTGCCGGTGTTTCGTCATGAAGCAGGACTATCAGTTATATTAGCTCTGACCTTGATTTGAAGTTGCAGCTTATATCTAAATATCCTCCGTCATTTATTGTGCTTTGTAAACATGGGTATGTGAGATCCGTCTAAACAGTGATGCCTTTCTCTGCTTTGCTTGTGATTAGATGGACGGTACGCAGGCTATTTATGGTGCACCAGGCATTGCATTTTATTTAGACTTCAGCTCCAATCAGACTTTCTGTAGTTATGTAGCTGGAGCCTCAAGTAGTGCTGTGTGTTGCCTGTGCAAGCCCAAGTCATCCCGACAGACAAGACACATCCAGGTCACATTCAGAAGGTTTAGCTCCACTTAAATATCTTTTATTTTCACCTTTACAAATCACCTCTGCTTACTTGGGTCTGGGGGGGTTTTCTAAAATACACTAACAACATTAGAGAAGCAGCAAGAGTAGATACATGTATATGTTGTGTGCACATTTACCCAGGATGTATATTTGTATATTTAATCTAATTAAATACTTTAACTGTTTCTCTACATCCTGTTTATAGTAAATTATTAATCTCTGGCTGACATGCCTTTTCTTTCTTTACCCTTATCTGTCTGTGCTCTAGATCCGCTCGGACCGAGATAAGAACCGAATGCTGCGTTACAGTGTGACGGGCCCTGGGGCCGACCAGCCTCCAACTGGCATTTTCATCATCAACCCGATTTCAGGCCAGCTGTCTGTCACCAAGCCTCTAGACAGAGAGCACATCTCCAACTTCCATGTAAGTCTCCCTTCTCCTGAAATGCTGACATGAACAGCAGAGCAAACTGATTGACGCCTCGTTTAGTTTTGGTTTGATTCTTTCATGTTGATGTTCTTTTGACTTACATGTCTTGTCCGCTTTCTTAAAGTCAATCACACTAAGGGCCATAATTTGACGGCAAAGTTTCTAAAGTTCATGGCGCAAAGGGGTGCGAGGTGTGTCTGTCTACATTTTGCTAGTTACGCAGTGCAGAATCTGAGGTTGGACTGAGTAGTTTGATTATAAATAGGTGTGTTTGGGGCGTAACATGAGTGTCAGATCTCAGGCAGGTGCGCTGGTATTAACTCAGTGGATTCCGTTCTTATACAGACCATTTACCTTCTCTCCTTTCATTATGCCCCTGAGAACACACTCATTAGTTAACTGGATATTTAAACAACATGAGCGCTGGATGTTTAAGTGACAACTGCCTCAGCAGGATGATAGGAAAGACCTGCACTGCACGCCAAGAGGCTTTGCACCGGGCGAACGTTAGGGCCCAATGTTAGCTGAACCCCAAAGGTCCTAAGGTGTAGGTTCAGTAATTGTTGACAAAATGTATGCTTAAAGCTAAAATACACATTTGTTCACAGTACAAAAAGAAAATCATGAAAGGTAAAAGAGTTTAGCACAGTTAAAGTTTTCTTAATTCTACGGGGCCAGTGGAGTCTTGTGAGGGCACAACAGAAGCTAGTGGTTAGCTAACGCCATTCTGTGGATTTTATTTAAAGAAAAAGTTGAACAAGAAATACATTGAACTGCTTTCTTAGAGGACCATGTGAGCTTGAGTCTACAAATACACCTCTGGAGTTACCAGTAAAGGGGTTATTTCCTGTCTAGGTAATCCATATCTCTTTGTCCTTTAATAGGGAGCCTCCTTTGACATTAAAAAAAGAGACTAACATCTGAGCATTGCTGGTTATAACTTACTAACGGTTCAAGATGTTAACAAAAAATATTGATGTACTTGGCTCCAAAGGCCAATTCTATCCTGATTCCAGTAAAACGCTGACCTTTGCTTCTCAGAACTGAAACTCAGAATTCACTGGAACAGGGAGAGAATGTCACACTGTTGCCAAAACACCACAGTGAAACTTGGCTTTTGTTTTGTAGCTATTTTATCTCTGCAGGCAGATTTCTGTACTTAGGCACAGATTACTCTTTGACTTTCACTTTTGATGTTTAACCCCAACAGAGTGGTCTCTACTGAAATGATGTGTCACAGTTCCAAGGCGAATTAAACCCAATAGCACAACTCGGTAAAAAAACAAACAGTCTTTGCTTACAAAGGAAATACAAGGATACAAATCCAGGCAGGCAAACAGTTAAAGGGGTAAGACTGACCCAGAACTTCCACCAGATAAGTGTGCATTGCGAGCACAGCTGGAGTGCCGAGACAAAAGGAATTCTCACGATAATTTAATAGATTAATTTGCGACAGCGCGAGATAATACGCTGTATGTGGTATCAAACCATTTCAAACACAAAAACAAACATACATACGGTCATTGTTCTCAACCGTCAAAACGAGTGTTTTATTCTGAAAATAAACCGGATGTTTTAATGTTGTTTCGGTGTCTGTCTTCCCGTCCTGCTTGATCTTTTTTTGTGGTAAATTGCTGCGCCGTCAAAAATGGAAGCCTTGCGTATCTGCTCCGGAGGGCTCCGGACTGCTGGAGCTGAGACGCAGCGCAGCAGAGCCAGTGGAAGCACAGAAATCCATGCAAAATAATACAATTAAAAAAACATTTCAACAGATTTACATCAAATGTTTAAAATATATTACCCCATAATATCATCAAGACTTACTTCCCTTCATGTAGTCCACGGGATAAAATGTGTGGCTTCAATAGTCTTGTGCTCTGGGCTCAAAGTGTGGTTCAGGGTTCTAGAAATCATCTGTGCATGTGATGGAGGAACGCACAGTGCATGTAGGGGGCGTGGCCTCGATAGCCCTGCAGTAAACAAGCAGTGTACTCTGTGCATGTGATTGAGGAATAGCATAGATATTCATGTGTACTTGCATGAAATCTGGTTGTTTTAGTCAAGATTATGCTAAAATACATTTTCCCCAACTATATTTAAGTTCCCTGTTAAGGGCCAACCTTCAATTTTGTAAATTCCCGGTTTATTCCCGTTAATTCCCATAAATTCCCGTTAGTTCCCATGGAAAGTTTCCAACTTTGAAAATTCCCGGAATTTTGCAACCCTTGTAAAAACACTGAGTCAATCTCAGTAGTGATAGTGAAACTGGTAAAATGTGCTGGGAGCTAATCAGGTAACAGAGAACAGGTGAGGAGAATCTATGAGCAGAGAGGCTCATAGAGTCCACAGCACATCTTGATCTTAAATGATGGTGTGCAGAGTAAGGTGGCTGCACCTCTGTGCCTGCTCATCTCATTGTCAGACTGAAGGTACTGGTTGGTAAAAAAAAAAAAGTTTACTTTAACATATGAGTTATTTTCATCTTTACCTGCTTATAATGTGCTTGAAGAGGAACTATAACAAAATGCAGCTTAACACCAGACCTAACCTTATACCGTCTATTTGCTGGAGATAAAGATAGAAGAACACATCTCGTACTTTCTTCCTGCTTCACTTGACGGCTGAATCTGCTCAGCGCTGCCTCACCACCCTGCTTTTATGTCATCCTCCTGATTTTATTTTCATCTATGCTGTCACTGTGCTGGATATATTCTCTCTCTCTCTCTCTCGCACGGAGATGAAGATGTGGTTTTTTTTGCTTAAAGAACACTCTTGGTGTTTGCTCACTATATCTAATACAGTCACATCCACCTCTGAGAGCAGAGTCTAACCTTTTGATCTGGAGGAATGCACACACACACACACACACACACACACACACACGCACACACACACACACACACACACACACACACACACACGCACACACACACACACACACACACACACACACACATCACAGGGGGGAGTGGAAATCTGGAGTCGCAGCAGGGTAATTTGCATTTAAGCTGTCTGATGAATATTCATGTGATTGGACGTAGTTGTCAGAGCTAGGAGCGGGGATTGGCCATCATGTTTATTCATGAGGGAGTCTTTGGCTCTTTGAGAGCCTGATACAGATGCTTCATACTTTATAAAGGGATGCTTTATCGAGGCTTGAAGGCCAATCAATAGCTACTGTCAGCATTTCTGACCAATGTATGCTAAATAAATACATGCCTCAGGCCTGCTCTTTCAAGTGAACATCAAAGACGTAGTAAGACTGTTATACTTTGTACAGTTTCATAGTTTTAGTATAGTATTATAAAAACTGTACATGTTGTGGTATGATCTGATTCTATACGCAACAAGTCAATTCAAACAGCGCACAGATGGCACGACTGCAGGTGGATATTGGCTGCAAACAAGAGGAGTTGAATGACGAGCACTGGTAAATGAATCACATGCTCTGAAAAAGCATGAAAGATCAGCCTATGATAATAAATCTATGCTGCAGATCCATCATCAAATTGATAGTGTTTGTCATATCTAAAGTAGGAACGCCACTTTTCATCCCATACCAACAAAAGGTCAGGATACTAGAGTCATCAAATTGGGCGGCTGTGGCTCAGTGGTAGAGTCGGTCGTCTCTCAACCAGGGGGTAAGGAGCTCGATTCCCAGCTCCTGCAGCCACATGTCTGATGTATCCTTTGGCAAGACACTTGTATGAGTTCATACTGATGGAATCTATACACAGCAGCCTCTACCATCAGGCTGTGAATGTGTAGGTGTGACCTGAGGTGTAAAAGCTTTGAGTCGTCAGAAGACTAGAAAAGCGCTTTTCAAGCTCAGGTCCATTTAGTGTGTGACAGAATGCCTGCTAAATGACTTCCAATTCCCCCAGCTCTACGTTGTGTTTAATGCTGATAAACAAACATAAACAGGGATAGTTAACATACAGTAGCTAATATTAGCTCAAATCCACATGTGAGCATTCACTCTCTCCTCTAACATGCTATCCCTGAGTTTGAGCAGTGATCTGAAAAAGCTGGTGTTCATGAAAATCTGTCCTCCGAGCTGATTATAGCACCACAGATGATCAAGTATGAGATCACAAGAAACGGCCTGACATCAACCACAACCACTGAAACTGATAGGGAGTGTGTGTGTGTGTGTGTGTGTGTGTGTGTGTGTGTGTGTGTGCGTGTGCGTGTGCGTGTGCGTGTGCGTGTGTGTGTGTGTGTGTGTGTGTGTGTTTGTGTTACAGTTACGAGCCCATGCTGTGGACCTAAACGGGAATCAGGTAGAAAACCCCATCGACATCGTCATCAACGTCATCGACCAGAACGACAACAGACCAGAGTTCACACACACGATCTTCAACGGCTCAGTACCCGAGGGGTCCAAGCCTGGTAACAACACACACATACACACTCAGACACACGCTCGTGTAACTTGTGAATTTCCCCGTTCTTCATTGATATATCTGTGTTGACTGGTTATGTGTTTCCCCGCAGGATCCTTTGTGATGACAGTGACAGCAGTGGACAAGGATGATCCAAAAACTGCCAATGGGATGCTGCGATATAAGATCCTTTCCCAGAATCCCCAGAGCCCCTCCTCCAACATGTTCACAATTAACAACAGGACTGGTGACATCATCACAGTGGCAGCGGGCCTCGATCGTGAGGTGTGTGTTTGTGTGTGTGTGTGTGTGTGTGTGTGTGTGTGTGTGTGTGTGTGTGTGTGTGCGTGTGTGTGTGTGTGTGTGTGTGTGTGTGTGTGTGTGTGTGTGTGTGTGTGTGTGTTTGTGTGTGTGTGAAGGGAAGGACATTTTGTAAGGCTCATCACTAAAGCCATATGGAGCAGCTGCTTCTCAGCCTGTGAATGTCTATGCAGCCTGCAGTGATTCCTGCAGAACAAAAACAGCTTCCAGAGTTTTTTCTACATATATTTTTAAATCAGGAGATGCTACAGATGATCCTAATGTTCTCAAGCCATGATATCTACAAGTCTAAGTTGAATGCTTCTTCATTTTTCCAATCAGCTCTACATGAGTCATATCTGCATTTGCTTTATTAAAATGATTAATATTAGGGAACATTACACATGCCACAATTAGAAACATGCATGAATATTCATTAAGCAGCAAGACATAAATGTATTCAATTCATAGTCTTCAGGTACAGTGTAACTTTGTGCTGGGATTTATTTTATTTTGCTGACCTCTGTTAATACACTTATCGATAAATTGAAGCGGTTGCGTTCTAGTGACAGTGTACTTGAACTAGAGCTTATAATATTTACTTGTTTACATATTTCCTGTACTTGAAGCTCTTTATTTCTGTCTGTTTCTAGAAAGTCACCCAGTACACCCTGATCATCCAGGCCACGGACATGGAGGGAAACCCCACCTATGGCCTTTCCAACACCGCCACCACTGTCATCAGAATCACCGATGTCAACGACAATCCCCCAGAATTCACGACGGACACGGTAGGTCCACTCAGAGTTTTTCTTACACACGCTGCCGAGAAATAGAACGGTTCCCAAACTGCATAAGACAGAGCGTCGCTGTTCCTCTACACAGGACTGAAGCGCTTCAAGTTTGATTGGTACCGGCAGATGGTTAAGGAGTGAAAAACCAATGAAATGGACAATGTGTTTGCCTTCCTCAGTAAAGTGGAAATGCTTTGACAGAAGGGAGCAGACTTGTGGGAAATGTGGTCTTTATTTCGGGAAACAGAAGCACTTTGCTCTTGTGTGAGAAGCAGCCAATTGTCTCCTCCTTTGTCTCTTTTTTCACAGTAACTATATGAATGTATCGATGTTCCATCTGCAGTGGAACATTTGTTTTTAAAATGCTGTTTCTTTGTCATCCTCTTTCAGTTCTTTGGAGAGGTTTATGAAAACAGGGTGAATGTGATCGTCACTAACCTCACAGTGACGGATAAAGACCAGCCTCACACTCCAGCCTGGAGCGCCGTGTACCGCATCATCGCTGGAGACCCCACTGGACGCTTCTCCATCCCCACTGACCCCACCACTAACGAAGGCCTGCTCACTGTGGTCAAGGTGGGATCTGGTCTCCATAACACACATACACACTCTCAGAAATGGACATATGAAGGTGTATCCGCCTGAAGCAAAGATTATTTTGTATTGCACTTGTTTGATTTCTCTCTGATGTACACATCTTTTTTTTTTATTTAAGTAATATTTGGTTTCTAGTCATCTACTGAAATATCTCATCCTTCAGGGGCATTCAGAGAAGCAGGCACTACAGCACCTGCCTATTAAAAGGTGTATAATTCTGGGAACTGAGAGCGCTGAAATAATTGAGATTGTTTCTCTTGCTGGGGTTTCTGTGGTTGCCATGGCAAGCTGCCGTCATCAACAACCCCTCACTGTCTGGAAGTATCTCTGAGGTTTTAGTCTGGTCTGTTTGGATAGCTCTGCTCATTGCTGGTAACATCAGGCACATTTTAAAGATAAAAACAGTTCTAAAAATTCTGCAGTGGCGCAGTAAGATGTCAAGCAGCTTGAATGGCTCTATGACTGTCATTCTATTTCTCTTAATGAATGTGCAAACTGGCCTCTTCTACAAAGCTATTTGCTCGTCAATATCCATTCAGTGAATAATTAGCTGGAGAAAAAAAAGGAGCCGGATGGCTTTTCAACATGAACGTAATTAAGAAGGGGAAGGTTTTTGTTTTTCACAGAGACTTGTCTGAAGAGCGTTGTTCCTCAGAGGGCTGCACATTCACAGCCCAGACTTTACAATTGAGTAAGAAACAAGAAATTAAAGAGCATTTGTGAAAAAATGTTTGTCTTAAAGGAGGTGTTCGCACATCCAACTAGAACATCAAGTAAGTGTGTAGGACAGACGTCACCTTCACGGCCTGGCCCCACTATACGCGACAATTCTCGTGCCCCATTCACTTTGTATTGGACGCGACACGTGAGTAGGGCAAAGGATTATGGGATGCTTGGCGAGCAGGTGCAGGCACAAGATGCGAGAAAGGGGGGATACAAGTTAAACTTCAGTGAACAATATTCAAATGAGCCATTTGATTGGATGTTCTGGATTCTCCCGTGATTGACAGGAGAGGCTATTTTCCCCAGAATTCAAACCGGGAACAACATTTCTCGTAATATAAAAATACCTTTTTTATTATACATCAACAGTGAACTGAAATCTCATCCTAAAAGCATTTGGTGCGAGATATTTGTAACGTAGTTTCTGTATCTTGACCCATTTGGCCTTAAAAAGAAAGTTAGTTTGACCTTCGTTTTGTTTGCTCTGCTGTGATTGACAGCTATGTGTGAGGCCATGGAGGAAACGTTCGTGCCATGGTTCACGCCCACAGGCAGCAAGGAGACTAGGCGACGAGCGAGGTCTTCCGTGAAATTTCACGACTTGTTGTATGCAGTCGGGCCACACCGTTAGTTTGAATGATGCGTCTGAATTAGTGATGCCGAGTAAGAGTGATGGGTGGGAATTTTTCTTTTCATTGTGAAAAATCACTTGTGGTCCGATGGGAAGATAATTTCCTCTGACCCTATAACCTAGCTGATGCCATCCTGATTAACTCCTGAGGGGATTTATATTGTTGTTTCAAACAAGAATGTACGGTCCGCCACATGTCAACTCCAACCATGAAGTGTGAGGAAAGAGACAACACTGCTGGTCCATGCAGATGTTGAGAGACAAATTAAACTGTCACATAAAGTCTACATTTAAAGGCTACAGGGAGATGTCCCCTCTATCCGCTCAAGTCAGAATTCTGACGGCTTATTTAGACTAAACCGCCCAAAGGGGAGACCAGGCCGACTGCGAGACTGAGATAACATCATGACACAAAGAGGTAAACGTCCAACCAGACAGAACATCATGTTATTTTGTTGTTGGAAGTTTTATGAAAGTTCAGAGCTTTTACTGACAGAGAATGTGAGTACTTACGGATGATGCTTACACTGTAGAGACTTTGTGTCCACGTTGTCCTTTATTGTAGTCCTGAATTCACTTTGCATAAATATGGTGGCCATTGTTACAGTGATGGGTTTTTTGTTAAAGGACCAATCAGTAGGATATCTACTGAATGAAAGTGTTGATATGACCTTACTATATGATCAGACATTAAGGAAACATGCTATGTTGAAGTGCTGGCTTCTCTGACAACAATGCAGCAGCCAGTATGTCCTCCTTCTAACTTTAGATTCTGGTCCTGAATGGTCTGGATTTGTTTGGACCAGAGAAGGTAGGCAGTTTTAAGGCACCCCCACACGGCTGTTTTGGACGCCCCTCAGTTTGCCAGTCAAACAGCAAACCAACAGGTGTTGCAGCGATGGAAGCGGGCAAGAGAACTGGTTCAGATAGAAGTGATTGTACCCGACCTAAAAAGCCTCTGCATGTTTCTAATAAGCTCCACGAGCAGAAACGTGCTCAAACTAGGATCAATATTGGAGATGTTTTTGAAAAATGGAGAGAGGTTAGAACGCAGAAAGGTTTACAGACCGATGCAGAGCTGGCTAAACACTGAAGCTTCAGGGTCAGCAACATGGCAACCTGCGTGAGCATCGACTCTAGGGAGTAGGGGGCGGGGGGAGACAGCTTTATCCAATGTTTTGAATTTGGACTGCAGTACCCGTTTTAAACACTAGGTGTTAGAGTTACATATTGCTCCTTGTACTGCTACAGCAGCCTTGACTTTCCAACAATGTGGGACATTGATGTAAAAAGATGGTTTTCAGTTGGCTTCATGAAGAGAACAAATGAAGAAAAATGAAGAAAAACTAAAATTCTTTTGAGAGCAATAGTTTTATGCGGATCTTTGAAATAGGTTGAAGGAGTTCAGGTCAGCTCTCTTACATCATGGCCCATTTTAGATTTATGAACCAGCTCGTTTTAATGTATCACTTTAATTTTATTTTGCGAAGCTCCTAAGAACAGTCGGGATAAACTTTGAATGCAACTCAGGACCTTGACTAATCTGATGAATATATATTTCCTTGCTTCAGAAGCACTTAACAGCGCCTGTAATTTACTGAAGGTAGAACGTGTTAAATTAGGTCTGCATCCAGTGTATCCTGTCATTTTCATCCTCTCCCTCCCTTCTCCTGTCCAGCCTATAGATTTTGAGCTGACACGGTCCTTCATGCTGACGGTGGAGGCAGAGAATGAAGTCCCACTGGTCCGTGGCATCCACCTGCCTCGTCAGTCCTCGGCTACCATCTCCGTACGAATCCTAGATCTCAACGAGAGTCCAGAGTTCAGCCCGAACCCCAAATCCATTAAACTTGAGGAGGGTCTGCCTTCCGGGTCTCTGCTCACCACATTCACTGCCCAAGACCCCGACCGCTTCATGAGACAAACTATTCGGTAAGAACGCCCCCTGCTGTGTACCCAGAGCCTCTCATTTAGTGACGATAAAGACCTTCAGTATGTATCCTTATAATGTGTAGTTACACTTTGAGATGATGAGCAGGTTGAAGCAGAGGGCTAATTGTGTCTCTTAAATCAGCTTTACATTTATTTGAAGACACTGTCAGTGACTGTCATTGAAAAGGCACGACTGAGGACAAAGGAGCTCATTAGTATGTATTTAATGCAACCTTGGACTCAGTTACAATATTGGTTTTTATCATTTCCTTTAATGCACATCCTCATGTAGCTGAAACGCTGTGATTCCATTAGAGGCAGTGATAGCATCAAGCTCTACTCGGAGTTGTTAAAGCCCATTCATAACTCTTTGGTCTGAGAACATTAGCTGACATGTCCACACGAACAATTACAGGTGGCACTAACTTCACCTTGTGAACAGAGATCTACTTTTTTTCAGTTCTGATTTGATCCCGATAGTTTTTCACCGTCATTAATTTGATTTTATGTGTAAGGTTGAACAAAGCTGTAGTAAACATTTCTTGTTCAAAGAGCAACAAACTTTATGAATTAATTAAAATGCATAACAATTCAAACTCTTCCAAAGAAATGTATTTAAACTTTGTGCTGGCAACTCATACGAACAGGAAGCAGCAACAACTGTGAGGTTTTTCAAATTAAATCTTTGAAACTGAAGTGTAAGAAATGTACTTTTGATCATATAGAAGGAGTCGTTCCAACTTGTGTGAACGTCGTCATGGAGACGATTTGTGGACACTTCTTACAGTTCAGTCTGAACGTCTTCAAAGTGAGACTGTGCAAGTTCAGAATCTTTCAAGTGACCAACGATCGTTCTTGATTGGCGCCGTAAGTCCGATATCCGATCAATCAATCAATCAATCTTTATTTGTATAGCGCCAATTCATAACAAGTGTTATCTCAAGACGCTTTACAAAAAGCAGGTAAAGGACCTTACTCTTTGTCTATCCAATCCGTAAATTACGTCAATATCGGACCGATACCGATATTGGATCGGTTCTGTCCCATCATCTCTACTCTTGAGTATCTCAATTTATCAATGACATTTAATTAATTATTTCAAAGTAGCACAAAGAAGAAAAGGTACTCTCAATATGGAAATGTTAGCTTCCTCATCCATTGAACCAATTACTAATTTGTGTGATGCTACCTACAAACCTCTTAAACAACTTTAACCACCTTCACCGTTTAGTTTGAAAGAAACATAGAAAGTATATATGCTTAACTTAAAGTTGGCATATAAGTAAGTTGGAGTAGGAGGATATGGGATTGTTGCATATTGCAATAAAACACTCTGCCACTTTCCACACAGGCTGTGCATGCAGCTGTCCGTTCGTCCACTATAGTCAATGCTGATGTTTCCACATCTGTCTCTGAGAGCCAGCCACGTTTATTTTTGACAGAGCCCACTGCAAGCACACGTCAAGCTGAACAGAGTAGATCAACCGGGACAGGAAGTCACTCAAGGAAACACACAGAGCATCCTGTCAATTTTAAAATAAAACACAAAATACAGACTCTGGATGGTATGCTCCATCACATTAACGTCATCAACATAACGTCAAAACAGGCAACGAATGAACAGAAAATAGCCCTCAGAAAGAAAAAGCAGAATGTTGTTTGCATGTTTTTATCTTTATTCCCACCTGACTATGTGGACATTTCAGGTTAGGGCACACTCACACTAGGCCCAGTTGCCCCGTACCGTGCAGAAGCAGGTTAATCCCCCTTCCCCAGTCCTCCTCTGGCCTGCACTCACATTGCTCCAGCCCAACGTTATAGAGCGCTCACAGTAGTGAAACAAACTGGACTTTGGGGATCAGACAGATTGCCAAATGTGAGTGTGCCCTTAAAGCTGCTGTGAGGAACTTTAATTTTGATAATTTTGGCGCCCCCTGTGGCCAAAACAGTACGGCTTATCGCTCTGCTAAACATGTTCTGTACATGTGTAGGTAGTGACCTCATCCTGCTTTCATTTAGTGAATGTATTAGGGCTTTCAGAAATCTCCTGAAAAACGCCTGATATATCCAGCTGTATGTGTGTACACAAACAGCCACATTTTTCGCTCGGACTTCACCCGAAATTTCTCCTGCCAGACCCCTAGTATTTTTTCTGCAGCAAGTCTGAGTGAGCTGATGTGAAAATGCAGCAGGATATAATCAGGAGAATTCACCTGGAGCCAATGGGAGGGGGAGTGACTATCGGTTGATAAAAAAACCTCTTTATAAGTATCCCAGAAACACTCAGGGACCCTTGAAGTTGAAAGTCTACCAGAGTCTACCCAGTTCAGAACATATAGGACTTGTGCATTTTCTCTTATGACCATGTTCAACAGCCCATTGTGATTTGCTCAGTAGGGTGAAAATGTTCTTTCACATTACAGTAAGTAAGGTCATCATGCTGTTCTCAGTTGCAGCCCTATTTTGGAACGAAAGCTGATAAGACTGGCATCTTGTCTGGAGGAAATGGACATCTTTTCAGATCCTGCAGCACCGACGTAACAGCTCGACAACAACCCGAGTGCAGAAAGCCTGCAGGACTGCAGCTTCTTGTCCCCATCCTTCTTTTCTTTTACATCCCACTATTTGTTTCTAAATGTGGTGCTGAAGTCTTTGTAGCCTAGCAACAGCCAATGGTGGACGAAGACTGTGTTCACAAAAACACACGAGCACACACAAACACACACACACAAAAAGGAAGTGTATTATTCACTATAGAGTGGGCCATAGAGAGCATTTTGCTTTATGATTGTTCTTTTTTTGTTGCTCTTTTATTCTGCAGTCGGTGCTGCTGCAACATTTATTCATAACTGTGCCTTTCAACTTCTTATCCCACCAATTAGAAATACACAAAATGTTCAATCTTCTCTAGTCATGGGCGGCAGTTCTGCTCTCCTTTATATAAAGCTGCGCTGTCTCCGTCTGTTTATTTACATCATTTCTCAAATGTTTGTCCCTTTCTCAAACATGAATGTTGCTGTTGTGTCGTTTTGCAGCGATGCAGATGAATGAGCCGATTCTTTGAGATAAATACATTTCATCTGCAAGAGACAGGACATCCTCATGCTCCATTTAGATTACGGGTTGTTTCCAAGTCTAGAAAACAAACATATTAAATTGCACTGAATACATCGTTTGAGATAGTTTTCAGTTCCAGTTAGAGTAAATAGATGAGTTTGGGTGCTGCAGCCTGCATGTATCAGCTCAGCAGTAGCTGCTTGTTCTGTAGCCAGATAAGCAGATAAAGGAGCCTTTCTGTGTTGGATTCTTACACTGGTTTTTTTCTCCGACTGAATCCAGGTACTCCAAGATGTATGACCCTGCCAACTGGCTGGAAATCGACCCGGTTAATGGTCGGATTTCCACCATCGCCATCCTTGACCGAGAGTCTCCCTACGTCAAGAACAACCTTTACAACGTTACCTTCATGGCTTCTGATAACGGTGAGACGCACGCCAGGGCAGTGCTGGTGTCCTGCAGTAACCCCGTCCTCCCACATAGAGCGGTGGCTTGTGTTCACGGTGCCTCTGTGCTCTTTCAGTAATTGCTGTTTCACAGGGGACTCAATAATCTAACTGCTGTAGAGCTCTTGGTACTCACTTCACTTCAAGTAGTGAAATCAACAGCAGCTACGATTCAGGAGGATCTACAGTATGAAGAAAATCACTGAGGTTAAGAATGTGTAATAAATAATTATCTTCTTAACCTCAGAATGCACTCATTTTATTTACAGAGGGAGCTGGTCCTCTTCCACACAGTCCTGTTACACTGCCGTGATTCTGTACTCTATAGATCAGGAGTGGGCAACTGGCGGCCCGGGGCGACATGCAGCCCCCCTCCTCACTCAATGCGGCCCTCAAGTCAACTTAATATATGTCCCTAGTCTGTCTGCAAACCCACCAGTTATGAGAAAAGTCAATCCTCTTTTTCTTTTGCCTGCTCCACTTTTCAGAAAATGTGTGCTCAAACAGGCCGTTTGGAGATTTTCCCTTCGTGACATCACAAAGGGCAGTAACCCCTCCCCCAGGTGGGTGACACTCCCACAGCTAGGTGTTTGTTCTGCCCTCTGAGTCTGCCTTCTCAACAAGCGAGCCACCCAAGCCCTTCCAGAGAGGGGCGTGGTCAGACACAGCTCATTTACATTTAAAGCTACAGACACAGAAACAGCCTGTTCTGAGCAGGGCTGAAATAGACGGGTTTATAGGCATGATCAAATACAGGATCAGAGTGGATTTAGAACAAGACACTTCACAGACATGTTCTGGAGAGCTCTGAGATTTACTTAAACTAGTCGAAAAGGAGGATAATGTGTTACCTTTAATTCTGTGTTTTGCTCATTATTGAAGCATTTCTATTTAATATTGGAGTATAAAAATGTAAATGTTGGATTTACACATTCTGATGAAAGCTCTATATTTGTTCCCTTAGTTAAAAATATGATTTTTTTTAATTGTCTGAGTGAGAGTATCCTACAGTCTGTAAGGATTCCTCCCTCTGGCAGAGAGAATCAAATAAATGTGTCTCACATTGGTAACCAAAGTTGCCCACTCCTGCCGTAGATACTATAAAGATTATAGATATAGAAGGATTGTCACACCTGATACCTGGATTTCGGATTGTAAATGTAAGTAATCCTTGTGGTCATTAGAATTAAGTTCTCAACAGTCAGTTGTCCCTAAAAGGCCGTGTTAGTGGCAGACATAATGTTTCAGATAGGAACATGTTCTAACTTCACTGATTGGTAAGAGGAAGACTCCTGCAGACAAAAGAGACTACTGTCCACATTTTATTACATTTTAATACTTTATCCAATAATCAAATGTCCATGATTAGGGAGACGGTGGGATAACGCAGACAGTCTTTGGGCACAGTGCCCCCATTGATTTCTAATGGGGATGTTTTCCTTCCTATTTAGTGCAAGTTTCCAAAAAGTCTTTCCCATGTTGCGCTCAGCACTGTGATTTATAGCCAACAAAAAGAGGATTCTCTATTCAAAATGTGAAACTGTTCAAGAGGAATGTCATTGAGCAGCAGCTCCAGCTATTCGCTGGTCCCTGCACACTCTTCATACAGAGACCCCACTGTGTCCCGAGCTTCCTGTTAGCTGTCTGTCTTTGCACATTCTCTGCCCTTATCTTACACTCCTCAAGCATCTCACAAATAAATGTGTAAAAAATCCTGTCAGACGCAAGGACAAACACACACAGGATGAGCAAGAGGTTTCATATCTGTATTTTTGAAGTAGTCACAACATGTGTAATGGTCCCAGAGGATTAAGCGTCATACCTCAGATTTTACTAAAACCTGGCTCAGACTGCAGGAGTTTTAAAATCCTACCTGATTTTTGAATCGGGTAGCATCACACATACTAAGAGAATCTTAACAGATCTTCTCCATAATCTCAAACATGCTCACACTGCAAGATATGACAATCACGACACATCACAGAGTACAGGATTTTACTGAGATTATCGTGCCTGGCGGAGGATCGCACCACTGTCATATGCATAACAGTGGTCCAGCACTCCGGTGCAGGTTGTGCCACTACTGTCCACTTATTCCTGTCCTCTCTTGTCCTTCGCCGGTATATTGTAGTCACATATAACTTCAGCCGGACCTTTTCATGACGTAATTGTCAAGATTTTAAATCTTAAACATCAAACATGTTTGATACAAATTGGGGCGCCCCAGATGATCCCCAAGCAGATCGGGGACGTTAAGATTGGATCTCTATTTGAATGAATGAATGTTTTTTTTTATTTTGGTCATTCATTAAAAAAGAACAAGAGTCAAAAACATTTGTGTAAACCCCTCACAGAAACAAAAACAAAACAAAACACATGCTTACACTCGTCCATTTCACACAATCATTTTCAAACATTTAACGACCAGAAAAGGAATATGACTCACACTTCAAGATATTCTGGAAAGATATTCAGGTCCGAGCAGCCTCGAGACGAGAACACCCAGACTGAGCCAGGCGTAAGAAGACAGTTTTTTTGCTAGGAAAACTGCATTTTTTGAATGAATGAATTTAGTGGCAATGTCACTGTTGGCTTTATTATGCATAGCTGGAAAGATCTGCAGAAGCATTTTACCAGCTTGAGTTTTCAATAGCTACATTGTCAGTTATCCTCCAGATGATGCATAAAAAAACTATGATTAAACCGCACAGATTAGGGAGTTTCAAGTTTTGCTAAAATAAAACGTGACATTCTTTTTTGCTTGATGATATTCTTTATTTTTCAGTATAAATAATTCTTTGAGGATTGTGTTTTAGTCTTTGGCCCTCAGGTTCCAACTGAAGACGTCAGTCTTAAAAAAAAAAACGGTCACAGATGTATAGGGTTGCAAAATTCCGGGAATTTTCAAAGTTGGAAACTTTCCATGGGAATTAACGGGAATTTACGGGAAATAACGGGAATTTATGGGAATAAACTGGAATAAACCGGGAATTTACAAAATTGAAGGTTGGCCCTTAACTGGGAACTTAAATATAGTTGGGCTTAAACAACCAGATTCCATGCAAGTACACTTGAATATCTATGCTATTCCTCAATCACATGCACATAGCTGCAGAGCTATTGAGGACACGCCCCCTACATGCACTGTGCATTCCTCCATCACATGCACAGATGATTTCTAGAACCACACAAACACAAGACTATTGAAGCCACACATTTTAGCCTGTGGACTATATAAAGGGAAGTAAGTCTTGAATATATTATGGGGTAATATATTTTAAAATTGTGATGTAAATCTGTTGAAATGTTTTTTTAATTGTATTATTTTGCATGGATGTCTGCTTAGGACAAAACAAAATGTTTATATTTATGCTTGGATGTGATACAGTTCGATTAAATTACCCTCAATTTCCAGTTAATTTCCAGTTAATTCCCATAAATTCCCATTAATTCCCGTAAATTCCCATAATTCCCATAAATTCCCATAATTCCCATGGAAAGTTTCCGATTTGGAATATTTCCAAAATTCCCAAGCTTAACTTCCCATGGAAAGTTTCCGGAAATTTACCGGAAATTTACCGGAAACTTTCCACCCCTTTGCAACCCTACAGATGTATAATTTCATTTTTTAAAGGCTCAGTCATTTCCTAAAAAAAGCTGGCCACTGACCAAACAGAAAGAGATTGTTATTTTTGTTTGGGAGTCCTTTTAGCGGCAGATTAATCCACATGTGAAGCTCTTGTCAGTATTATGGGCAGCAGGATAATGAATACTAGAATAAATGGTGGCAGAACCCAAGTGTGTGTGTTTATGGTGCATGTAACCGAGTGTGGGGCTCATGGTTGTTTTCGTTACACTTCATGCACAACAGTAGAGTTTCAGGCAAAGAGGAATACGACCTCTCAGGATCTCTTTTATTTACGAGACCGCATGAGCTGCTTTGCCTCTCTCAGGCCAAAATATGGACTTTGCACAGATTGCTTCTTCATGATACATCTGCCAGACATTAATAAACCAGAGGAAATAAAACCTCTTTTTTTGGTCAATATCATGCTGAGACTTCATCTCTACACACAATCCTCTTAAGGCTTTGGACACTCATGAAGAAAAACGATTTTCATTTGATTGTCTTCAGCAAAGCCAGAGATGTGAGAGAGAGAGGTGAAATGGAGAGGAGATTTGTATCTAATATGGCGTCTTGTGATCATAGTTATAAATCACCTCAACTGACCCTTAATTTATCTTGGCTGACTACTGAGTGACCTCTACCAGAGGATTTCTAATTATCTAAAAGTGCAGTACTTGTTTTATTCACTGATTGCTGATAAACGTTCAAAGAAGATGTGAAATGGATGAACAATAAACGTATCTTCCCATGTGTCCAGGTATCCCACCTGCCAGCGGGACAGGCACCCTTCAGATGTACCTGCTGGACATTAATGACAATGCACCGCACGTGTTCCCCCCCGAGGTGGAGATGTGTGAGAGGCCGGATCCTAACACCATCAACATCACAGCCAGCGACCCCGACCTGACCCCTAATGCTGGACCATTCGCCTTTGAGCTGGCCAATCACCCAACAGATGTACGCCGCAACTGGACTATCAGCCGCATCAATGGTCAGTGTTTAGGATCACTTGTTAGTTTTGGTATTTATCTATGTTCATTCATTCACTCTCTTACTTTTTGTACATCCAAACATCTGAATCTGAGCTCCTTCTAAAGCTATTGTGAACTGATGGAACTATCTCGGTTATCAAACCGATGGTGTTAGCATGTCCCAGTCTGCTAATTCACATTGACTTTTGGCGTAGCACAGCAGGAGCTCCACATACACACACAGTCAGACATGCACAAACAAGTAGCGTTGCGCTCTCCCGCTGGCTTCACTGAAACTGTCTCGCCTCTGTTACTACCTCTGAAGACCGTACAGAGGGAGGATCACTTCGTCCCCCATTACACCTCTGTGATATTCAGTTTGAAGGCGAAATGTCACAGGCGCGTAAATGTCGCACTTTGAAACGGCAGTCTGAATAGGGCTTGTGTTTCCCATACATAGACGATACTATGACTTTATGTGAATAATCTCTTAACTCTCTGACCTGCTTATTTATGGCTTTCGAACTCTTCTGTGTTGACCCTGTAGGCAATTTGGATCTGTTTTTTGAGGCCGACGGCATGTGAATGTGTGTGGCCAGCTCAAAGGCAAATAGTACATGCTATCTGCTTCCATTATTGTAGTTCTTGAGGATAATGTCCCACACCGCTACTGTGTTTGGCTCAGGAAGGTCTCCTGTCTCGGGGTGAACGTGTGTCTAACCAGTTCTTAAGGTTAGATGAGCTTATAAGGGTAGAGGAGTCTGACTGAGATGCTCTTGGCCATCTTCATCGATTAAGCAGCCTGGTTTAAAGACAGGATGAGATGGATTGAACACGGTTCTGGTACACTGGTACACCTCGCTTCCCCTATCCTACTGATCAAAGTCCCACCCCGAGGTTCTGTGATGAGAAAGTTTGCTTTGGCTGAAAAAGGCCTTAAGATATTATCCTAAGACCTAGATTTACCAGACTCTGTGGACAGATGGACATGAATCATGCAGGTGATAGTTCAAAAGGTTCAACTGGCCAGCAGGGACGGGAACCAATAAAACCATTTTGTTGCAACCTCATCATGTTGCCTTTGTGATCACATTTCCACAGTTACACTCTATAAAAACTTCTCTCTATTACTGTCTGTCGCTTTAAGCCTTTTTCTTTGTTTCTTTTCAGAATATTATACAACTCCTTTTAGATTAAAGTTACATAACACACTTAGTCTTGGCTGGTGTTATGAAATCCAAACTCCTTTTTACAGACGTTTGAAAGTCACATCACAGAAACGAAAGAAGAGTTGTAGCTGTAGACCTTTATGTAACATTCATATCCATATATTTATTACTATTTGACAGTATTAAAATATGGGTTGGGTAAAATATGCAATACTGGTCTCTCCATTGGAACATACTGTGGTAATGAGTATTTGAAAACACACAAAAGAAAACCCAGCTGCACCAGTTAAGCACCACCATTAGCAGTCTTTAGCAGTACTGGGAATCTCCCAGTGTAATGAAGTGGAATGGCATGAATATAAAGCAGATTGGAGTGTATCAGCGACAGTTTGCCAGACTTGGCTGTCTCTCCGCTTCTCCATCTTTATACCCTTCTATCATTGTGTCACACTCCAGGCGAGTATGCCCTGCTGCGACTGCGGATCGGCTCCTTGGCTAGTGGGATCTACGAGGTACCCATCAAGATCACAGACTCTGGCAACCTGCCCATGTCCAACACGTCATACCTGAAGGTCAAGGTCTGCCAGTGTGATCACCATGGAGACTGTGTGGACATGGAGCGAATCATTGCCGCTGGACTTGGCACCGGAGCCATCATCGCCATCCTCATCTGCATCATTATACTATTAGGTGAGCCTCCAAACACACGCACACACGCACACACACACACACACGCACGCACGCACGCACGTATGCACACGCACACACACACACACACACACACACGCACGTATGCACACGCACACACACACATACACACACACACACACACACACACACACACACACGCACGCACACACACACACACTTACACACACCATGTCAAGTAATCCATATGTCTGAATCATGTTGGAGAGGGGTTCATACATTAAAGACATTTCTATAAAACCAATAACTTTATTTTGAAGAATGTGCACAGTTAACAGAACACCTCTCTGACACAGAGCCCAGACAGCATTTTTTTGTTTAAGGACCCTTATCCAACACAAGGAGGGCTTAGGGTTTTAAATTGAGCCAACCAGGAAGCTGCCCCAAGGCCTCAGAGAACCAGGGGCCTCAACAGCCCCAGGTATATCCACCATGTTGACCAAGAACTTAAACCCTCAACTAATATTGAATGGATAGTCATTATGAGGAAGAAGAGGTATCATTTCATTTAGCTATGATTTGTATGTCAAGGCACCCCGCCCACACACACATACACTCTTTCATTACATTTGTACACTGAAGCCGGCAGCTACATCAGTCACTGTAATTGCATGTCGTTTGGTCAAGCATAGCTTTGCCATGGCAGAGATTTCAGGATCAAATCCCAAGTGTGATCGCCAAGCTAGTCGCAATGTTTTTTTTCAGCTAATGTGCTTGTGAACAAGTGGCACTCCATGTGCTTGGACACGGTGAATGGCCTTTTTGAGCTGCTCGCCTGGTAGTGCTACAAGTCAACAAAGAAGCGGACGATGGAAGGAACTCAGTTTTCAAGCGGAGCAATAAAATATGATCATGAGGAAGTGATAATGTACTTGGATTCCCTGTTTCAGACATTACATTTCAAAAGCATCAACAATGAGCGAGACTCTGTTCAACAAAGGATCAGTATTCAAGTGGAGACAAGGGAGAGCTTTTTAAAGGTCACATATGACACAAAATACACGTCACCATGTTTTTCTAACACTAATATGTGTCCCTAGTCTGTCTACAAATCATGAGAAAAGTCCATCCTCTCCGTCTTTTGCCTGCTCCACTTTTCAGAAAATGTGTGCTCAAACAGGCCGTTTGGAGATTTTCCCTTCATGACATCACAAAAGGCAGTAACCCCTCCCCCAGGTGGATGACACTCCCACAGCTAGGTGTTTGTTCTGCCCTCTGAGTCTGCCTTCTCACCGTAAACAATAGGGCATGGAGCGAGAAAGGTGAGCTGAGCCACCAAAGCCCTTCCAGAGAGGGGCGTGGTCAGACACAGCTCATTTACATTTAAAGCTACAGACACAGAAACAGCCTGTTCTGAGCAGGGCTGAAATAGAGGGGTATATAGGCATGATCAAATACAGGATCAGAGTGGATTTAGAACAAGAAACTTCACAGACATGTTTTGGGGAGCTCTGAGACTTACGTATTTAAACTGGTTGAAGAGGAGGAGAATATGTGACCTTAAAATTAGAATAAACCATCTTTGGCCCATATTTTGTTTCTTCATTCAGTAAAGCGTCTTGAGATAACACTTGTTATGAATTTGCGCTATACAAATAAAGAATGATTGATTCATTCATTCATTCCCTGCATGTGTTTCCATACGTTGCAGTGTGACACACTCTCAGGAACAGCATAAAGATTGAAGCACTGAAAGCTGATTTTGAAGGGAAGTGCTCAAAGGAATAGAAGTTTGAGTTAAAATGTCATGTCTGAATGAAGGGTTTAATTGTAAGCACGTTAGTTGAAGTGTCAGAAGTTGTGAAAGTGCTGAATGGGTCAAGCTGCACTTTAGGTCTAATTGCCTAATTACACTGAAGAGTTATTTTGAGTGTAAACACTGAAGGAAGCTGAAGTATTAGATGACATGAAGCAATGGAAGGAGATTTAGGATAAGTGATCAGTGTTAAACCACATGGATCAATATTTCTTGTGAAAGTCTGAGGATGTTTTTACAGTTTTAAAAAGTTACAGGGTGCACAATCGATGAGACTCTTAATAAGCCTGCGATGGTCTTTTCCCCCTCCACATTTCAGTGCCTGAAAGATTCTAAATTGGGTTCTACAGTTTTTTTTGTAAAAGTTTTAAGGAATGCATGTTTCTTTAATGAGACATCCTTTGTGAATTTTCAATTCAAATCTTGACAGTCGCTATGGCACCATGAGGAGCTGTGCAAAATCTGGGGCAAGTAAGTTCATAGAAAGTGATTTTGTGAAAAGTAGAGAAGGAAGAGCGAAGAAAAAAAGAGGCAGCAGAAGCAACTGACTACCGTCATGTTGGGCCTGGTCACCTAAACAGAGACACGTTCATTGAAGGTTTACTTTGTGGTACATCGACCATGTGGTAGAATAAGACTATATCTGGAGCCAGGCCCAAACTGAGTATTTTGTTTTTTAGATAGATTAGATATCTTGTTTTTTGTCTCCTTGAAGAGCCAGCAGCCTTCCCCGTTTGTTTCACTGTAAATGCTAAATGGACTTGAGCTTGTAGAGTTCTTTTCTAGTCTTCTGACTACGCAAAGTGTTTTTACACCGCAGGTCACACCTACACATTCACACCCTGATGGTAGAGGCTGCTGTGTAATGAGACCATCAAAAGTAACTAATCCCATTCATACACACTCATAAGCCGCCGACGAAGCGGCGGGGGCAACTTGGGGTTGAGTGTCTTGCCCAAGGACACATCGGACATGGTGTTGCAGGAGCTGGGGATCGAACCCTCAACGTTCCGGTTGAGAGATGACCGTCTCTACCAACTGAGCAGCAGCCGCCCCACTGTGTTACTAATGGTGACAAATCGTTTTTCAAATTATCCCTCCTGGGTTTAAATGGTCCTCACTTAGAATTTCACTCAGCGTCCTAATGGGTTTGGGCCCATGCAGGTACGTACAGCAGTGCAGGTATACAAACACACACCAAAGCTCCCCTGTCTCAAAAATACAGGCCAATTAATACGGCCAAATGTTGTGAAATATTCACATCTAGTTTAAAACTTTCCAGTTTTCTGAAAATATGAGCTGTGTACCAGATGAGTCCATCATGAGAGGATTGAAGTTTTTGTTAGGTATTAAACTAAATCTTTCTACAAGGTGGACTGAGGAGACCACAGAGGTCCTGCAGTTGTGATAAATATACTGCATTTTGATAATGGACGTGAGCTTGTATAGCTCTTTTCTAGTTTTCTGACTACTCAAAGTGCTTTTACACTTCAGGTCACACCTACACATTCACACACTGATGGTGGAGGCTGCTGTGTAAAGTGAGCACCAGAATTAACTAATCCCATTCATACACTGTGAAGCAGCGAGAGCAACTTGGGGTTACAGTGTCTTGCCCAAGGACACATCGGTCATGTAGTTGCAGGAGCTGGGGATTGAACCGTTTTAAACGTTAAGGGGGGGGGTGGGGGGTGCGAGGCGTCTGGCTTGTTAAATAAACGCAGTGTTTTCCACACATTGACGGTACCTTGGCTGGCCGCTCAAGTATATTTCTGAACGCCCAAGTAGCCTATATTTCTTGTATACCTGACCTTCCAGTTGAGAGGCGGCCAACTTTACCACTGAGCCACAGCCGCCCCTAATGTGCCCCGGTTTCTGCCTCTATCCACTGTCTTATCTCTAAAGGCATGAAAAGCCCAAATATAAACCTAAGGCTGCCATGTCCAGTAGTCTTCTTAATGAGCACTTATCCGTGTCTTTGGCTGATCAGCACAGAAAAGAGAGAATGTTTACATGCAGTAGATTGGACTTTGAGTGGTTCCATCAGTGTTTGATTTTCTGTTTACACATTGTATTTGAAGTCGTGTTTTCTGGAGGCCTGAATGGGAGGAAGTATCAAGTTTGGCCCTAGAAAAGACACAAAGCATGAGACAGTCAGAAAAAAATGAATGTAAACAAATTTAAAAGTAGTGTTGTTTTTTTCTACTTTAATCATTTTTTGATCCCTGTGATTAATCTTAGAAACCACGAGGGCTCAGTGCCAGTTGATCTCTCTGTCCATGGGGCAGTTGGCAGGACGCTTTATCCTTTTTTTTCTCTCTCGTTGTGGACAAATCAACAGCAAACAGACCGGACGGTTTGTTTTAAATAGAAGACCAATCTTATACTGACAGCAAGGCGTAGGACATGGTCTACCACAGCCCAGCAGATGCATATCATTTTGTTTGTTTCACATCTGATCTTTTTATTTTAGAGGCAGGACAGTGTACAGAGTCAGAAATCAGGGAGAGAGAGAGAGAGAGAGAGAGAGAGAGAGAGAGAGAGAGAGAGAGAGAGAGAGAGAGAGAGAGAGAGAGTGGGGAAAGACATGCAGGAAAGGAGCCACAGGTTAAATTTGAACCTGGGCTGCCCTGTCTGGAGGACCAAATCCTCCGCACACATTGGGGCATGCGCAACAACCACTAGACCACCAGTGATCTTTAGTTTAAATAGATAACGTGATATGAGGTTTGTGTTCTCCAGAATATTGTTAGAATAGCTATTTAGCAAAGTAACCCTTTTGAAGGGTTACTTAAAGGCAGGGTTGGTCAATATCGAAATCTAGCATGAAAAGCCCTTCTAGGCAGCTGTGAAAAAGTTCGATCCCCAGCTCCTGCAGTCACATGTCCGATGTATCCTTGGGCAAGACATTTAACCCCAAGTTGCTCCCCCTGCTTTGTTTGTGGTGTGTGAATGTGAATGAATGGATTAGTTACTTCTGGTGGTCACTTTACACAGCAGCCTCTACCATCAGTGAGTGAACGTGTAGTTGTGACCTGCGGTGTAAAAGTGCTTTCAGTAGTCAGAAAACTAGAAAAGCGCTTAACAAGCTCGAGTCCATTTACCATTTGCCTTCCAAGGATGGGTGTTGTAAATTAGCATCCGCTGTAAACACTATGATACGTGCATTGGTTTCCTGTTTTCAGTTTGTCTATGTATATTTTGTATCTGTCCCATTACATAAATAAATCCATGAGACTGAAGAAGGTTGATTTTACCACAGGAGTTAGAGCCACTGTTGATCGTCAATGACTATGAGCCAAATCTAAATCATGTGAACCAGATGTGATGCAACAAAGCAATTATAGACGACCGCTTTTATGTAACTGTATGTCCTTCTGAAATGATGAGTAAAAAAACTGGAAAACATTCATTGCATTTTTATGATTCATGATGTCCCTTCTGAACACATAAACTCCGGCCAAGCTTTGCAATGAAATAGTGGTTTGTCCTTCCACATTTTGATGTTTTGGTACTAGAGCTAACCCTAAACCCTAACCCGAACCCCGAGTCCACTTTAAGAGGTGGTCTCGAGCACGATTCATCTGTACTCCAGTACGGTCCGCGGGAGATGTGAACCCAACCCCAAACAAGGAAATAGAGCGCTGTATGATGTAATTCTAAACGGCTTGCTTCAAAAACGGTTGTATCCGCGCAGCACGGGCCTGTTTCATCCTCTGAGCTTCACAGTAGATGTAGAAGTAGGAGGAGGGTCGATATTGGCTTCTCAGAAATAACAAAAACATCCACAGTTTAAAGGGATACTTCACCCGTTCAAACATGAATCTGTATTGAAATTGGGTCATATATGTAGAAATGTGAAATAAATGTTGAAGCTGGTGCCTTCTTGACTGAAAAAAGGCAGAAAGTGTATTTTTGGCTCATGTGGATGAAAGACAACAACTCCCAGAATACACAGCACCGCAGTCCACTCCCTCTGAAGCTACGGTGTATTTACAGTCTATGTCTACAATATGGCCGTGTACCGATTCCGAGATTTCAGAAGGAATTGGCATCTTAGAAATTCCTGGCAGCAAACGGACTCTTTGCCTGTGTCCTAAGGCAAACAGTGAGAGCACCGACACCAGCAGTCCGCCAGCAGTCCGTCCCAGCTCGACCCGGCCCGGGCTCCTCGTCCTCACCACCGCTGCAGGCACAAGACCGCCTGCCGCTTCCACAGAGCCTGTTAGCATAGCTTCCTAGCAAGATGGCGGACGTTGCGTTTAGATTCTGACAGTGAGGTCCCGCCCACTGATCTGTAATAGGTCTGTAGCTTCAGTGGTCGAAAATATGAGGAACTAGCGATGTAGTTTCACCCCCTCTAACCACAGCAGCCTCTGATGACGCAAAATGACGATTTTTGCGTCATCCGAGGCTCCTTTTCAGACAAGAAATAAGGAGCTTTCCCGTCTCAGGGAAAAATGAGGGCGGGATGCACGACCATTCAAAAATACTACCAGGTTTCTAATGATACAAAGCTTAATGCAAATGGGTGAAGTAGCCCTTTAAAGAGGCCCTCAACTCTGTACATACTTAAACCAACAGTTTTCTTTGTGTTTTATTTTTGGGGGCTTTGGGGGTTGCTAGATTGATGGTTTAGTTCCTACACAGATCCCTCTGAAAGCGTCCCATGAGCGAGCATTGTCTCTCATATCAAACAATGTCCTTATCTTCTTTTGTCATACCTTTTCCTGCAGTGCTGGTTCTGATGTTTGTGATGTGGATGAAAAGAAGAGATAAAGAGCGACAGGCCAAGCAACTCCTCATTGATCCAGAGGATGACGTCCGGGACAACATCCTCAAATATGACGAGGAGGGAGGCGGAGAGGAAGACCAGGTACACACACACATACACACTAGAAGAATAACTGATATAAAAATATATATATTCAAATTTACAAAATACTCTCTGCACAAATAGGTAAACCTGACTTGGGTTTCTTTGTCTATTAATGTCCTAATATGTTATTTCTGATATATGGGCTGCAATCGGAGGTTTTGGCTCTTAGGGCGCACTCACTCTAGACCAGGGGTCTCCAACCTTTCTTCATCCGAGAAATACTGTGAAAAAAGAGCTACTTGCATCACATCGCTTGCATTTATTTACACAGCACACATCAGCTGAATTAAGCTTCTGTTTGTACACGTGTGAAAATACAATAAGCCAATAATCTTAAATTCACATCAAGGTCCAAGAAAAAAAAAACATGAATCTTTTACACTTCTTATTGTGCCACATAGTAAGCTATGTTACTGAAAATTCACATCAATGTCCAAGAAAACATGACAACTTTACACTTGTGTTTATGGGCCAAATATATGAATAGTGGAAAGAGGCGGATTTACTGTCGTCTGATTATTATTATTGTTTTTTTTAACACAGTAGGTCAACCTAGGCGAGCTACTGAAAACCTGCCCGCGAGCTACCTAGCTTCCTGTTGCTCGAGGCAATCTGTACCGTGCCTAAGCACGCTTCACCCCTAGTTCGTTTGACTAGTGTGAGTGCTCCAATTCATGCTCAAGCACGGTACACTTCCTTGGCCCTGGCACGCTTGAAAGAGGTGTGTTTCGGCACGGTACAGTTCATGCACAAGCACATGCACGGGTACATAATGAGGACAGCCTTCATTCAGGAGAAATCCTGGAGTGGTCTGGCTGTATCTGACTAACATGATTCAAAATAAGACACAAAGTCAGTAAAGTATCTGTCATGTTCTCTGTGCTGTTCTCTGATGTGCGGATGTGACAGCTCGTCCATTTATTTTTTTTGTTCTCCTCGACTGTCTTGTAAACTAAGCATGCTTCATAATTACGTAAAGCCATGCATGTGTGGTATTACAACGTTATGTACAAGAGGTAACCATGCTCAGGTCTGGTTAGTCCTGGAGTGCTTAAGCACGGTACGGAACAACTTGGCCTAGTGTGAGTGTGTCCTTAGTGAAAGCTAGAGCTGCTAATGCTTGTGACTGGATGTACATTTACATTTATCAGTACTAAACGTACGTTCATCTTTTAAAACACCAAACCAACAATGAAATGATGTTCGTATTACACACACACACACACACACACACACACACACACACACACACACACACACACACACACATGCACACACATCCATATTCTTCAAATCAACACAGACTACATGAATGTAGTTGCCACATAGAAACACCCTTTGCTTCCCTCCAGTTTCCAATCATGTGTCCTCCAGCTAAGATTAAGTGTACTACAAAAGAGGACCTCCAAACAGGATTAATTGCTTTCTGTTGGAGAACAATTTCCTGCGTCTCCACACTCCTCCTCTGCTGGTGCCAAGCACATAAGCTGCTCGACACTTCTGCTGGGGGAAAAAAACGTTTAACCCTTTAACAACCCAACAAGCTAGACTGAGGACATGTTTGACTTTTGAAAAGCAGCAGGTCATTGCAGTCGCTTTTAAATGGAGGAGAGTTGTTGTTTACTTAGAAACAATCACACAGTTATCTTTCTTGACATTGGGGGGTTCCTCTATCTGTTTATTGTTCATTTGCCCATGTTAGCATTAATGAACAATCGTTTTTCTATCACGTTTGTCTCTGTCCACGTCCTGTTTTGAGTTTAAAGGCATAATTTTGCCCTCTACAAAATGACTAAGCCCTGAGCCTTCTATTGTCTGTCTTTGAATACATTTTCAAATAATATGGGAGCTGTCAAAATAAAAGCCCCACAATCTTAAACCATAAAGCCTGTAAGTGTTAAACCTTTCATTTTTTATATTGAATACATTTTAAATCAATCTCAATTAACCAGGCAGGTTTTCACTGTGTGCTTATTAGCACAGCTTGAAAAGCTTTTTTCTAGTCCTCTGACTACTCAAAGTGCTTTCAGGTCACACCTACATTCACACACTGGCTACGTTTACATGTGCACAATTTCTTCAATCTGATTGAAATCATTCCGATTGGGGATTCCGATTTCCCTGTTTACATGGACGCTAAATAAAATGATCAGATTATGCCGTGCGTGTTCATGCATCGGCATTAAATCAGAATAAAACCATTCTGACATGCGCAGACTGGTCCCGCCTGTCTTATCTGCTGCAACATCGGAAGAAGAAGCCGACATTTCAGCCTGTGTTTGTAAACAATCATCACAAATGACCCGTAAAAACTTGAAACAACTCTGCTTTGTTTTACACCCTGAAAATGTGAGATATATTTCCTCATAGTTTAAAAATAATGTAAACGTTGTAATGTTTCAGACATTTGAACCATTTCTAGCAGCATTGTTTGACTTTTTAACTTGCTATAGTTCATGTTCTAAACGTGATCTTATTGGTTATTGAATGAAACATTATACTGACATTAATGATAAACTGTAAACATACAATAAATGTGAATGAGATGCTGCTACTTGTCGACATGACTTTAAAAAGAGGCTGTGTTAGTTCTTCTCAGTTCTGAGTTCACTTTTATTCACTGCATTATCATTTGTCTCACCTGACGTTAAAATGTAGTTTTTTTTAGGCAGACGTAGCGGAATCAGTTTTAATGTTAGAGCGACATCATTGATATCATATGAATGAACAGTTTACAATGAATCTGTTGGTATCAGAGATGTTACTGTAGCTCGCTGGGAAAGCAGCTAACTATCGCTCCAAAGTGGACTCTTTTTTACCGCGATGTAATATTTTTATAAAATAAGGTGGTATTTAATCGTCTCTATGAAAGAGAATAAGATACATTTATACATTTATACATAAAACACAAATATGATCCAAACGAGAGGTGGGAGAGGGCAGTCCTCATGGAGGTCACCGATCAAGAGTGGAGACTTTCAAATGACACGACAATCATTCATGAAGTTCTGCGCTCTGATCATAGACTGTAAACATTCGGCTCTGATGGAGAGGTTTATGGAAACACGTCACTTTACTGGGGCAGACATGCGCAGTCAGGACATTTGACCCCAGTCAGGCAGACACGATCAGATCGAGCGTGCACATGGATCCTGATCCGAACAACGATCGGCATAAACCACCCCTCTCAATCGGAATGAAATTCCTTTCCGAATGAGCCTGATGGGATCAGTCTGTTCTGATTGACATGTTAACGTGCAGCATTTTTATTCTGATCAGGCTTTTATTCCGATTATTTGTGTCCATGTAAACGCAGCCACTGATGGCAGAGGCTGCTATTTGAAGTGTCCATCAAAGTAACTAAATTCACACACATTCGTACGCCGCTGACGAAGCAGCGGGAGCAACTTGGGGTTAAGTGTCTTGCCCAAGGACACATCAGACATGTTGCTGCAGGAGCTGGGGATCGAACCCCCTACCTTCCGGTTGAAAGGCAACCGACTCTTCCACTAAGCCACAGCAAGTAGGGGGGCTCAAGGAAAAAGGTTAAGAACCACTGATCTAAATAACCAACTCAATCTGATGTTTCAGAGTGTGATTGAGTCTCCTTTTCTGTATGATCTTTCACCTGATACACATCATTACTGCAGAGTATTTTCCACCATTGGGACACTCTGTCTTCAAGTGTTGTTGACAGTAATAGAGATGTGAAGGTGACAAGAAGCTAAGGTGGAGGTTGGTGATAAATTATTCTGTGAGATGTTTTGAGACTCACAACAACTCGCACTGAGGTGAGAGGGATCTCATTTATTTGTTGATATAAACATCAAACAGATATCGCTCTGGCTGTCTTAATATTGAGATTTAAAATGGATAGCTACTTTAAAGGTCACATATTACACAAAATACACTTCATCATGTTTTTCTAACACTAATGTGTCCCTAGTCTGTCTACAAGCCCCCCAATGATGAGAAAAGTCCATCCTCTCCGTCTTTAGCCTGCTCCACTTTTCAGAAAATGTGTGCTCAAACAGGCCGTTTGGAGATTTTCCCTTCATGACATCACAAAGGGCAGTAACCCCTCCCCCAGTGGGTGACACTCCCACAGCTAGGTGTTTGTTCTGCCCTCTGAGTCTGCCTTCTCACCGTAAACAATACGGCATCGAGCGAGAAAGCCCGAGCCACCCAAGCCCTTCCAGAGAGGGGCGTGGTCACACACAGCTCATTTCCATTTAAAGCTACAGACACAGAAACAGCCTGTTCTGAGCAGGGCTGAAATAGAGGGGTTTATAGGCATGATCAAATACAGGATCAGAGTGGATTTCTGTGACCTCTCATTTTTTTAGGGGTAATGAGGATTTCCCCAACATAACCATTTTTTTAACAAAATGACATCAAAGTGTCAAACATTTGAAAAACAAGTTTCATAGTGTTACGTGTGGTCTTGTTACTGTCATAGTGTCTCTCCATGACTTATTATGTAGAAGTAAGTAAAATCCACAGTATCTCTGTGCAGTGCAAACAGTACAGCAAGAGATCGTGAAAATATACTGAGGTTTTTATTACAGCTACAGTGACACATCGCACAGGCCTTGGATAGTGTTGGGACTCTCTTCTGTTTGATCAGATTTTCATGTTCGCTTCTTTCCACAGACAGCCTGAGTCTTTATTTATCTGGATTTAAGCTTTGGATAAAAAGCAGACTTGGTTCACAGGAATACACTCTTAAGAGGCATGACAAATAAACACACACACGCGCGAACACACACACACACAATCCAAACATGAAGTCAGAGCGGCTGTTGCTTCATTTCCTTCTTCCTTACCTACAGTATAACTACTTACTAAACCCTAAGGGCTCATTGAAGGATGCACATGCAGTGATGGAGTGTACATTCAGGTTGTCCTGGAGCAAACAATGGCTGAGTGATAACAATAAAGGTTTCTGATTGGTAGAGTATATTTACCTCACTGAAATGAGTCATCATCCTCTGCACTGCACATTTTTGCACTTTCTTTTTCAAACTTTATCCGAAGGATGGATTGATGGAGAAGTTTACTCTGTTCTGGTAAAATCTGTGTTTTGAAGTGTGTGCTTAAAACCTAGATATTAGAGACAACTCGTATCTCGAGCTGACAGGGTCTAGTGCAGTGTTTTTTCCTTGGAGCCCACCCTACTGGGGTCGAGGAAAAGCTGAGCGCCCCAAGACCCACATGAAGAAAGTGATTTATTTTCCCTAATCCCAAATATTGTTATCTTTTCTCTGCTATAAAATATTCTATTAACTTCATATTTAGCCGAGAGATGAAGTTTTTTAATTCAATACTTTAACTAGCTTTATTGTCATGACATTATCTTATACTTGTAAGTCTATGCATACAGAGTTTCCATATAAGAGTGCATGTACAACTGTGTGATCCTGAACAGTGAATAAATCACTACAACATGCTCCTAGAGAGGGTTCAAAATAATGTAAAAAAAAAACGTATTTGTTGGAAAAAGGCCTGAGAAAGTGAAGTACTGGTACATCTTATTCAACAAAGTACTCCAAGAAGCAGAAATTTCCTTCCTCCGAGGACATCGCTCTATGGTCCTTGTGTGTGAAATTACAAGAAGAAAAAGCACAAATAATTTGCGTTCTCACAGCCAGGATATTGCAGGGCTCGCTGCAGCTCTTCAGTGAAAAAGTATTTTGTTGGTCTGCCATTATCTCGAACAAAGCCCAAGGTCAGTCCACAGCATGCTGTTATTGTCCTGAAAAGGCCGCTTTAGTCGATTTCCCTGGAGACCTGAGAGCACCAAATGGTTTCTGGATGGTTGCTGCAGTGACTCAGACAATACCATTCAACATGAACAGATCAGAGGCCGTGACACACACACCCCCCCTGCACGCTGACTGCGCTGATGTGTTAGTGAAGGTGAAAGAGAGACTGTGTTTCTCTTAAGTGGATGCTAATTAGGTAGCATTAGAGTCGAGTTCTCTCTTACCTTAGGGCATGATGTTGGAGAAACTGTAGATGTTGATTCAGGGAAGCTCATGGTGCCCTGTTGAGTTCGAGAAATACTCAAAGTGCCAACTGTTCAACACAGCTGGAACAACAAGGAGGTGTCCAGTCATTTTATTGTAAGTCTTTGTATGATCTGGTCCTGGAAAGAATCTTTGTATCATTAGCCAGTCATGGTCCTAAAGAGTACGACAGTTAGTACACTTTTACATTTGCAGGGCAACTATAACGAAGACATTATTATACTTTATGGGGCTCTTATTTCTCATTGAAGATTAAATCACAATCAAAGGAGCAACATGTAACTCTGGCACCTAGTGTTGAAAATGGGTACTGCAGTCCAAATTCAAAACACTGTAGAGCGCTGTCCCCCTCCCCCTCCTCTCTGGAGTCGATGCTCACGCAGGTTGTCATGTGGTGGACACTGAAGCTTCAGTGTTTAGCCAGCTCTGCATCGGTCTATAAACCTTTCTGCGTTCTAACCTCTCTCCATTTTTCAAAAGCATCTCCAATATTGATCCTAGTTTGAGCACGTTTCTGCTCGTGGAGCTTATTAGAAACATGCAGAGGCTTTTTAGGTCGGGTACAATCACTTCTATCTGAACCAGTTCTCTTTGGCAATTAAAAGAACAGTTCATGGTGGTTTAGAGCTGTTTGCAGCTCACATAACGGGCTGCACTGTTTGCACATTGATGTACCTCATCCAGCAGGTGAACAAGTTATTGGTCGTTGTTCATAAGGTTTAAATCTTTGTTGTGTGTTTGTGATGAGTGGGAAGTGTCTTTGATGTCCTGGAACAGGGGATAGGTTAAAAAGCTCAGCTCTGTTTCCACCTGTTTTCCTGTTGGGTGCAGTGGGTGCAAGGTCTGTCCTCTTTGGGAAACATAGTCTGTCTGTGGCGTCGTCTCTGGATGGTGAAGCCGTGCTCACTTTCAGTACATCATCTATCACAGTATCTGAATCTATTATACAATAAAACCCGGAGCATGTTGTACCTTTCTTAGACAGAAACTGTTTGATTTCCATGGTATTACTCGATGATGAATATCTTGACTCTGATGACCTCCCTCTCTCTTTTTATCTCGGGCCATCATCAGCTCACTACCAAAGATTCTCCAAGTCTTTCGTTTGGTCCCCAACCTGTTATCCTAAAGACAAACCCATCAACCCCAGACATCGTTTTTAGGCCTTTTTCAGGTCATTAGATAATTCAAGGTGAAGTCTCCTTTGTTGGACTCAAGATGACCTTTTCCTGTTTTTAATATAGAAGCTTACAGATGTGTATGTTCTTCGTTACAAGCCCTGATGAGGGTGAAGTGATGAAGTGTTTAGCTGCATGTTAACAAATATGCACTGTGTGTGTGTTGTTGACCTCCCAGGCTATAAATCCAACCAACATAAGTGATGTTTTATGTGTGTTTAGGACTACGACCTGAGTCAGCTGCAGCAGCCTGATGCACTAGAGCCCGAGTGCGTCAAAGTGGGGATCAGACGTTTGGATGAGAGGCCTCTCCATCATGACCACCAGTACCCTCTCCGCTCTGCTGCCCCCCACCCAGGAGAAATCGGAGACTTCATCCACGAGGTACTGCTGCACACATCTTCTTGATAAATACATGTGGGATCAACGGCTCTTGTGGTGTCCCTTACCAACTAAACCTTTATGGTGATTTCTTTGTGTAACGTGTCAGCACTCCTGTCAGTCCAAACCAGTAAGCATGACCACGGCAGAGGAGGATGTCTCATCCTCACAAACCGACATCCAATCTGTTTGCCCAGATTATATTCTGGTGTTGGAAACATGCACTTCTCAGCACACAGGAAGTGATGAATCACAAGTTGAGTGAAATACAAACTGTCTGTTTGTCAGCAGTAAGCAAACACTGTGTCCAGAAAAAGCTGGATTTGCCAACGCTAGATCTCATGCTTCTCTCATCCCTTCTCTATCCTTTGCTGTAAACCATCAAAGGCTGGCCGGGATGTGAGCCGTTTACCTCATCACCTTACAGGATTTAGGGATATTGAAGATGAAACAAATTCTTTTCAATCTGATGTGCTTAGTTGCTATTCTGAGCTGCGTGTGCAGACACTTCTCCACTCTTTACAGACTGTGATTGTCGCTAATTAAAACAGAGTGCAATGTCTGTGGCACAGATAGCACCATAAGAATTATGCAGATTTAAAATGTTCCTGGCTCAGCCGTGTCGTAGATCCCCAAGTTATAAACCACATAAATACACAGATTTCATTCATGAACTAGTGATGCTGCATGATGTGAGGCTGAGAATGCACACTATAGCAGAGGGAGCTGGTTTGTGTAGGAAGAAGAGACTTTGCAGAGAAACACGGGGAGTACGGTGTCTGTGTTTTTCTTAATTTGATTTGCTAATGGTTTGGATTAGCTTGCCTCAGACACGGCCACAGCCTGACTACCTAATTGGAGGTAAATCCATTGAGTTTAGTTAATCCCACAGAGTGTCTGCAGCCATCTTAAGGTCCTCAAGAGGACAGTTCAGGCAGGCTCTGCCACTGTGTTCAGTTTTTTATTGCTATCCATGTTCACTTTCTTATTGTTGTTGCTGTACAGAGCACAGCACACGGGTGCAGCAGTGAGCCATTTTTAACCAACAGGAGGTTAAATCAATGTGTATGAAAGTTAAGCTGCTTTAAATGGAAGTTCAGTTCCTTTTCTTTTACAGATTAGACATACTCACATAAAATAAACAGCTCAGCAACATTAGTATTTTCATAGTTTATCCCTAACTGATTCAGGTACAGCGGCTTTAAGTCACTGCAGCTGGAAACCAGGAGGATAGGAAAGTAAAACCAAAAAATAAAGAAAACGTGTCAGAAAGATGCTTAAGTGCTTCTCAAGGCCGAGGGAAACGGCAGAGTTGGTGATACTACGGGGTGTTAATTACACACCATCAGTTTAATGTCATGCTGAGATCAAATCTAAACTTTGATTCTTTCAGAGTTAAAAAAAGGCCATGTCTCAATCCAAGATACATTTCTCTTTGGGGTCAATAAAGTATACCTTATCTTATCTAATATGATCATATGTGCTCCTTCGATGGTCCCAGTTTCCAAGTTGGGAAGTGGTTCTTCCGACTTCAGTGTGTTAACGTGCTCTCAGTTCAGAAAGTCTGAATGTTGTAACGACAACAACAAACAGCAATGAAGAGAATGTTTGTAATGTCTCTATTACAAGTTGACCTGCAATAATTCTCATTCGGGTTTCCCAGTTGTTGTTCCGACTTGAGGAGGAGACGTTCATGCGCATTTTCCAACTCGGAAACTCGTTTTTCCTACATGAATGCAGGATCAAATAGTCGGTAAGATATGAGGTCACACCTCATCTCCAAGTCGGGCAAAAAAAAGGCTGTCATTGTAGCTTCTCCAGGCTTCTTTCTATTCTGCGCCCTGATTTCTTCTCCAGTTTTCTTTATGTCTTCACGTTGATTTAGTGCAGTGAGTTTCTGACGTTTTCCTACCTGAGGACAGTCTGTCTTCAAAGGAATTCATGATGTTAGACCGAGTTTGGACATAAAAAGCGACAGAAGTAAATTAAGAAAGATAGTTTCAAAGCCTGTCTGCCTTCACACCTCCGCACACCGGGCCAGTCCCTGAAAAATGTCGACATTGTCTGTTTGGGAAGGTTCATGTACAGAGTTGACATTTGAATACTGAATACTGCATTATTGTACATATGCACTGGGCCGGTCCCCTTGAGAGGGTGAGCACACTGCGTTTAAATCTGTCACTGCTTCTTATCAGCGCTATCAGTGTCTGTGCTCGACTTGTGAAAGCTTCATAAAAGCACTCTCTCAGATGGATTAACATGAGTGTCAGAGTTAATCAGATAGGCTGCTGGAAGAGACGAAACTCTTCCTTTAACAGGTCTGATATCTATCACCGCTTCCTTAGTGCATGGCATCCAAGCAGTGAATCATCTCAGCCACGAAGACTCATCATTGTCAGTGCAGTTGATACATGTCAATCTCTCCGTGTGTTAACTGCTTCCATATTGTTTGACTGTGCAAGAATGTGTGTGTGTGTGTGTGTGTGTGTGTGTGTGTGTGTGTGTGTGTGTGTGTGTGTGTGTGTGTGTGTGTGTGTGTGTGTGTGTCTGTGTGTCTGTGTGTGTGTGTGTGTTTTTGGTCGGGCTGCATAAAGACATCTGCCAAGCGGAGCTATGAATAATGAGAGGGAGCTGTCAGACATGGCAAGCTGATCTAGACAGCTTAATCCGGCAGACATGACAAGCTGATGCCTCTCGTCCTGCCTCTCCCTCTCTGCGTTAATTCACTCCTCCCATTGAGTTTAAAAGAGACAGGAGTTTCTTGAGTCAGACGACAGACGCCGTCCCAAAATTATTTCCACAGCTTATCAGATTTAAAGCTCCTTTCCAACATTCTCAACGGCAGTAAGCAGCAAACACTGCCTATTTTTTTAGCCTCTTAAGCGCGGTCAACATGTTTAAGATGTTTATTTTAGAGGGTGTTTATTTATATTTGATTTATTATGTTACGTCCTTTGAGGGAGTTCATAAAAAACACTGTCTGTGTTTGATCGAGTGTACGAGGGGGAGGTGCGTTTAAGTTCAGGCTACACCGGGTAATCTGCTGAATCTCTTCCTGGAGATGGAGGCAGCATCTGTCCAGTCTGACCTAAATCCTTCTCTGGTCTACTCTCCGCTATAATCCCTCCTTCCCGGGTATACTCCCCCACCACTCCCTACTGTCCATCTCAGCCCCAGCACACACACACACACACACACACACACACACACACACACACACACACACACACACACACACACACACACACACACAGTCCAGCACACACTAACAAAATAAACACTCCCTCCCCCTTCTCCCTTACTTTGATCTCCTCCACACTCTCACACATACTGTTGGGGAGCTGGTGGGGGGGGGGGGGGGGGGGGGGGGTTTACATGGGTCTTACATTGCTCTTCTTTGGTATGAAAGCATGAGCACAGGTTTCTATAATACCCTTAGGTTTACTATACAGTGACTATAGAAATATTATAGGATTACTATAATCCCGCACTAGACATCGTCAGAGTCTTGTAGCTCTCTCAAACATAAATTCTGCTTTTCTCAGACTCTGAGGTTCTCTACAATGTCGGCTGTTGTGCACTGTCATGTTGAAAATGTCTGATACCGACATGATGTTGTTCATTCTTAATGAACCTAAAGATGACAGCTCTGCTCAAACAATATTTCATACAGTGACAATCTACAGCCCCTTTTTTTCACAAAAGTGGCGTAACTAAGCTCAGCCGTCATCACGTCTTTTTACATTTATATAAATTCTGCGACAGCGTAATATTGGTGCCCTCATCTGTGAGTTCACATTGTGTTTTGGCGTTGCGTAAGCACAGCATAGCGGGAGCTCCACATACACACACACAGTCAGACATGCACACACACACAGCGCTGGCTATGCTGAAACTGTAACGCCTCTGTTACTTTCTCTAAAGACGTACAGAGGGGGGGATCCCTTCGTCCCCCAATTACGTCTCTGCAACATTCAGATTGAAGGTGAAACGTTACAGGAGCAAACATATTTGCAGCTTGAAACATCAGTCCTTATAGGGCTAATGAAAGCATGACGATACATAGACGATACTAGGGTGGGCTGCCCAGGTATATTTAAAATACATTTTTGTCTTTTTTTTATACAACTTTATAAAATCTCCATCAAGGATAGATCGATAGTGTGGGTGGGAGAGATCCACTGCTACATCCTTCCCATGAATGCAATGACTGAGGTGTGACACGTCATGTCATAACTGAAGCTTCTTATTCCTTTGTTTTCATCGTTTTCTGCAGCTGCTTGCTGCAGATGTTATTCTGCGCTCTTAGTTTAGGACGATCGTCGTGATACGCTTCGTCATTCATTCTCCTCACATGCAGCTCACCTGACATAACTGAATATCCAGTCAAACATTTCAAATGTGGCTAATGTTATTTTTTCGTCTTTATAAATGAACAAATGTATACATGAACAAAAAGTGACTGTTCGTAAGCTCTGGAGAAGAGGTAGACTTTCAGTTTTGCTTTAGAAGTAGAGACAGTAGTGATGGACCTCAGGTCAGCAGGAAGTTTGTTCCAGAGAGAACATCAGTAACTAAAGGCCCCCTCTCCTCTGGTGGCAGTGACTAACAGTAGACAGTGGTACTGGGCATTTCTTGGATAATATATCACAAGTATGAAAGTGATGCAAGAGCTTGCTACCCTACATTTCCAGTCGAATAAGAATCATAGATCAGTTTCAGTCTCTATTCGATACTATAGGTGCATGTTAGAATTAATGAGTTTTGTTTTTTTTGCTGACCCATTGGTTTTTCTCCATTTTTCCCTCTAGGGCCTGAAGGCGGCAGACAACGACCCCACCGCTCCCCCTTACGACTCTCTGCTGGTCTTTGACTATGAGGGCAGTGGCTCTGATGCCGGCTCCCTCAGCTCCCTGCACTCCTCCTCAAGCTGTGGAGACCAGGACTACGACTACCTCGGCGACTGGGGGCCACGCTTCCGCAAGTTGGCCGACCTGTACGGCGGAGGGGATGATTAGATCCCTAAACTACCAACAACAACCACCACCCCACCACACCTTACCCTTGCTCCAAGGCTCAGGTGGTGGATTGGGTTAATGAAGAGGATACGGGATGAACATGGGGTATTGATCGGCACTTGTATTACCACGGGACAGCTTGTAAAGAGACTCGCTGCCCATTAATGGCGGTTACTGACACTGGGGACCATTCTGACTCCTGGCCTAGCAAGGCCTGGCAACAGCTAGCATTCAGGCTAATGGACATAATCATCTGAGCATGAGCCCCTGTGCTAACAAATGTGAGCAGCTAGAACAGTGCGATCAGACGGGATGTTGTCTCTATGATGGTTAAGAGCTACAACAGCCATGCTACAGACGCTCATTTACACTTGAATCTCACAGTACAGGAGCACTGGGGTCAAATGTGCCTTTTTGTACATTCTTTTGATTGTGTTCAGTCTTGATTCTGTATTGCTTTAAAGCTCCTGGTGTTTTGCAATGCGACTGGAGGAGCACTTCGCCATGATAGTGTGTGTGTGTGTGTGTGTGGGTGTGGGTGCGAGTGTATTGTGTGTGGATTCCACCTCATTACCAAGATGTGTGTGCAAAAGTATGTATGAGTCGTTTCCACAGAGACACACTGGATGGACACTAAAGGGCAAAGCCTACTATGAGAAGCCTTGGATGAGCCAAACAGCAAAATAAATAATGCTTTACTGTGCAGCTCTGGGAGGTGAACTATTTCTCTCCATCCAATTTAATCATAAAATAATCACTGCGCTCATTTGTATGACACCGTCTGAATCAACCACACAGTGTAACAGGATCACACATACATAGACCAGTTATGCTGACTAAGGCTTTTCTTTTAACGAGGAACATACTAAAATCTCTCGCTGACCACAAATGTTTGCCGTTAAATTTATGAGGCCTTTGAGAACTCTTAGCTGTGATACAGCAGATGCATTTTTTGCCTCTTGCTCAAACTCTGTGTGCATAAACCGCAGTCTCATTTCTCTGCATTGCTCAAGTATTAATGAGATCGACTGCCTATGTTTAGAAAGGCAGCCAACGTCAGAAGTTTTAATTTCCTCTCCGCTCTCCCACACTGATCTTCCTTTTGAAAAGCCTGATCATGTAACATCCAATCATCGCCAAAGCTTTGATGGACTGGCCATGAAGAATGGCTGCTGTAAGCATCCTTAGATAGGTAAACACATTCATTGCCACAAAGACATTTTATACGAATGTGTTTTTTTACTAGCATTTGAAGTGCAGTTTAAATATTGTGATTATGTCCTTGTTGCTCCTTCACAAATGGAAGCATAAAATGAGAGCTAGCAAACCTTTTTTTTTGTTTGCAGGATGACAAAATACACATGCAAAGTGGTGAAAATCATCCTGTTCATGTGTTTGTGTGCACATGAAAAAGAGCGAGAACAGCAACAAGCGCAAAGCAGCAGCCAGTACTATTGAAATTCCCCTCATGAAGAAAATGAAGAGTGATGAAATATCTGATTAAAATGACAGAGGAGGAAGAGGCCATTTGCGTCCAGATGTTGGTTCAGTAGACACTGTGCAGATGCCCTTATCATTTTCAGATTTAAATATATTTGTATCTACAGCTCAAAATGAACATCTGTAATGTCTAATTCTGACGTCAAAGGGCGCAAAGATAGAAGAGCAGAGTGTGAAACAGAGGAAGAAAACACATTAACCAAACTGCTATTTTAAGTTAGGGCTGACGAATGAAAAGAATTAAGTCCATTTAACTTCTCTAATTCTGCTTATTGCGGTTGCATATGTTTCAGCTCTTCTCTATCGCTCGATTTTATTTGAGCCATCTGTGGATATTTTGTCCCTGGTAGCAGAAATATCAATCCGACAGTTCTGTGTAGAGCAAGTTGTTGTTCTGACTTCTTGCCTGATGTTCATGACATTTAACACAGATACCCATGTTCTCTGGAGCATTTATGTGAAGCTGCAGTTTGGCAAACAAACTAGAAATACGTTAATTAGAGGAGCATTTTAAATCAAGGTCAACATGTTTCTGCTGCACAAAGTTTCTGAAGATACACTAAATGTCAGATAACAGCTTGATTCCTCCCAGTCCAGACTCTAACTGTATGGCTGCTTTTACTGATAATACCACCCTTTTCAAAACATGTTTTAGCTACATCTCTTTAAAGGAGATCTATTATCCTCACTTTCACCATTAATGATGTCAGTCTGGGACACCTAATGAGCAGCGTTGTGAGCTCTAAAACCTCCTTATTTATCTGATACTGGTGTCAGTAAAATCTCTCAGCCTCTGCCTGAAACGCTTCATTTTAGCTGCTGTCTCTTTAAGGCCCCGCCCCCCACATGCCCCCTTTCCTTCGATTGGCCAGCTCTGTTTGCAGTCAGAGGGAAATTTGAGTGAGCTTCCGGATGGGCGTGTCCTTGAAAAAGCTGCCAAAGTAGGCGTGTCCTACAACTTTGCTCTAAAACGTCGGCAGAACGTGACTTCAGGTTCTGGTCAAGTCTTGCGGAGTTCTCGTAACGTCTTCAGAGCAGCAGGAAACAACGTCCGGGGATGACGGCTGTGTATGATTTGTTTAAAAAAATGTTGCTGAGGTTTAGACTGGACATCCAACATCGTGTCATTAAATGTATTTATATATGGATCAGCGGAATAGATCTCCGTTAGAACGTACCCTTTAGTCTTCTTGTAAAATAAAAACAAAAAAAACACTTCTATAATATTCCCTTGTGTGCATCTTTGTTTAAATACAATTTAAATTCAAATGGAAAACGTTCCTGAAAGTTAACAAGAACCTCTATATTAAAGATATATATTTTGGGGACTTTTTGTCTTTATTTGATTGGACTGCTGAAGAGAGACAGGAAATGTTAGGAGGAGAGAGTGGGGGGCCGAGGTCGGAGTCGAACCCACAGCCGCTGTGCTGAGGACCATTACCTCCTTACATGAGTCGGGAGAACCTCTATTTTGATCTGGTTATCAGTTTTACATTTCAAACCCCTTCATCATGTTCAGGACCAGTATTAGACGGTTGTCTAATGTTACTGTGGATTTATTGGGATACAGCTGGACGCAGTCGGAGCTGTACAGTAGAGCTGCGTATTTCTTGCCTGTTTGGTGCTCCAAAGCTTGTGAGAAGACATGTACAGTACAGTAATGCTAGACTTTAGATAGATCCCTTCTGTTTTGTTTTGCTTTTCTTACAATGTAACTTATGCAGCTGATCGCTAATAAAGGGAGACATCAGTCCTTGTTTTGTAGCAAAGAAACTTCTCCATACTCTGCTGTGGTGGATTCAATTCAAAAAGGCAATGTTTCTTCTGTGCGCTGACGGTTTGCCTTAGTGTTCTCTGGTTCTGTCCAACTGGCTACTCACTGTAAACGGAAACATGTACAGATTGTATTTTTCTCTTGTTGTTCTTTTGGCCGTGGTCTCTGACAATGACATGCTAATATCCTGAATCCTTGTATATGTGTAATTTGGATTACAAATTAAAACATTTTTGCATGTTTTTATCTTTTCATTATGGTAAACAGTATTTTTCAGATATTTGCATACAAGTCAAAAACCAGTCACATACATCCAAAACCAACAAACACTCAGAAGGCTGAGCAGTAAGTGGAAGCTAAAAAATAGGTCTGTCGAACAACTTTTAATCGCTTTCATTAATCGTGATTAATCATATTTTTTAGAGATGCACGATCCACTTTTTTTCAGTTCCGATTCGATTCCGATACATATATACTGATACTGATTCTGATATTTTATATCATAGCTAATAATGTTATTGTTGTTGTTGGTATTATGTTTGAGGCTACACAAAGCTGTAGTAAACCCGGCATTGCAATGCATCGTGCTGGCTTCACATACAAACAGGAAGCAGCAACAACTGGCAGGTTTTCAAATTAAATGTTTTAAACTGAAGAGTAAGAATTGTACTTTTGATCACATAGAAGGAGTTGTTCAATCTCGTCCGTACGTCGTCATGGAGACGATTTGTGGACACTTCTTACAGCTCAGTCTGAACGTCTTCAGAGTGAGCTGAGAATGTTTAAAGTGCCCAAATATCTTTCTTGATCAGTGACGTTGATCGGCACCGTCAGTACAAGGTTCAAGGTTCAAGGTTCAAGGTTCCTTGATTAGTGCCTTCTTGATAGAGATAAATACAACACATTATGAAAAAGCAATTATTCGATTCATAAATTACGTCAACATCGGACACGATACCGATATAAGATCGGATCGGTCCCAACATTATTTTGTTTAATCCCATTATTTTGCCTTTAGAAATAAAAATCAGCTGAGAGTACTTTACTTGCTGTTTGAATTCAACCCTGCTTTTATTTTGAAATAAATTAGGACCTTCTGGTAGATGGAAGGTTACGACCTGAACTTAAGCACAGAAACAGGAAGTGGTTAGGGATCACAAACTAAAGTCAAACCCTTTAAAGGAACGGTAACAAAGGTCAATGTGTGATGTCATAAGGTGGGTATGACTTTGGACTCGTCAGCTGAGCTGTCTGAGAGTTTGTTGAAGTGAAATGAGACATTCAAAGATGCAGCAGTGTCCTTCTTTTACATCACTGTGACTACAGGGAGACACTGAGGACGATTATCTACGGTGAGCCTGAAGGGACAAAATAGCACGAGGTTAATCGTTGATGTTGAGAGCAATAGTAAAAAACATCATTTGTGATATTATTCAGCCCTATTGGGGCAGCAGACTGAATTGTTAGCACAATATTGAACATATTATGACACACAGTGTTCAAATTCAACATCTTCTCAGTTATCAGAAGCCCCCTGTACGGTTAACTTTGGGTTGTGCCCTTCAGAAACAGAAAAATAGAAGTTGTATCACTTATTCAAGGTGGACCCAAGCTCAGGCTGCAGACAGTGTTGAAGTTGGGAAGTTGGGAGAATGGACTTGATGAAACAGAAACGGGGGGCAGAGGGGCGGGCTAAGCCAAGTCAGGTTAGACGGACAGTATGGGTATGATAGAGCCATGCTTCTCAACTAGTGGGTCCTGACTCACTCATGGTCGTGGGGCTGTTTTCAGTTTGTGATTAAAAGGTCTATGATGCTTTTTTGCTTTGCAAAATCAATCAATCTTTATTTGTTTAGCGCCAATTCATAACAAATGTTACCTCAAGAGCAGGTAAAAGACCTTACTCATTGCTATATTATCTACAAAGAGCCAACATTAATCCATTGTGAGCAACAAGCTCAACATTTAGCAAAGTTACAATGATGCACAACCTTCAAGACAGAAAAGGAATTTAGAAAGAAAACACTCTGGTTAGAAAGACAACCTGGTTGACGTCTTTGGAAAGCCACTCTAAGGGGGTGAGGGCATCACAAGCATGTCTGAAGCAGGAGCACATCTTACCAGGTTACTAATCATACTGATAGGTCCAAGAAGCCCTATACCTTTGCTGGATACCTGAGCATACCTGCAGCCATAGACATGATCAGAGAGCAATGGATCAGCCATAGACTGTACATATTAATGGACAAAGCCTGAGTGACGTCAGCCATATGTTACAGCAGGGGGTTCCAGAGGCTCATCGGCGGCTGCGGCCATGCTAGAAATCCTGTCTCAGCCTGACTTTCAGTTAACAGGCTTAGAGCTGAAGCTGAGGCGGGTTTTAAGCCTCTTGACAAACCGTTACATCATGCCCACCTGTCAATCATGTCAGCTATGTGCCTAACTATGGATAACATCGTTTTCAAAATCAAAATGGAGCCTTCCAGGGTTCCTGCAGCCAGCCTCAAGTGGACACTCGACGGACTGCAGGATTTTGCACTTCCGCATTGGCTTCATTTTTCAAGACCGGAGGTTGCCGCTTGGGATCAGCAAATTAATTGAAAACCATACCACTGTGAATGAAAATATGCGTGCTTCATGGCAAGTGGTCATCTTGCACTACAGATGGATGAATCCACAAACCCTTAATGACTGAAGAAACACTGAAGGGTGGAAAAGAGAATACTGAGAAAGGCACCAAATGTAACTTGGAACCATTGTTTTTTGCATCGAGAGGACCTGTAGGGTAAGCTACAAGTGCCTCATGAAACTTTGAAAGATGTCATGAACCACATCAAACGGAGCTCCAAGACTGCCCAGTGTTTTCAAAGAGTGTGCAAAGAATGTGCAGGTGCTGTATCATGCTGAAGCACTCTGGCTTTCGAGGGGGAAAGGCACTCTTAGATTTCTTTGTAGTTATAACAGAAATCAAATCTTTCTGAGAACAACTCACCGCTTGCTGAGTGACCAGTTGGCACCAGTTATTTTCTTGATGATGTGTTTGACAACTTTTTTTTAGGATTAATTCTGGGGCTTTTGCCTTTGTTTGAAGGGAGAGGTAAGAAGAGACAAGAAATGTGGGTGGAGAGAGAGTGGGGGCCGACATGCATCAAAAAGCATCAGGACAGGAAGTCTATTGTGCTGCCAGTGCGACATGGACTGTTGAATTTGTACATGGGCCCTATGTGTTTGAACAGTTAAACCTATTAGATGTGCCTTGGAGAGGACCCTATTTTTGAACAATATGACAAGAGCAAGGCAAAAAAAGATCAGCAGGGGTGAATCATGCGCCCAACAAGACTTGGCATGTTTTCCAATGCTTGTCATGAGGAACAACAACTGAAAACCATAGAAAAAAATTATATATACAGTATATGTATTTTTTTTAAGATATTTTTGGTTTTTTTGCCTTTATTGGATAGGACAGCTGAAGAGAGACAGGAGGCGTTGGGAAGAGAGAGTCGGGGGATGACCTGCGGCAAAGGGCCGGGGCCTGATTCAAACCCACAGCCGCTGCAATGAGGGCAACAGCATCTGTACATAGCATCTGTGACATAACCGCTAGGTTAGCCAGCGCCCCAGAACATATTTTTTGAAGTAAAGCACATCAACTGCAGGATCAATTTAATGAATTCCTGGAGAAAAACTAGCATGACCCTGGATAAGCAACCCTTTTTGAATCATTCTGGAAAGCGTTGTGACTGAGGGTTGGTTGAGGGTACAGGTTGAAAAGCAGCCACAGAAGCAGGTAAAAGTCGATCCGTTTTGAAGAATGCACATACAAGCTCCTATAAGCACTATTGATGAGAATAAAGCAGATGTGCAGGCTGGGCAGATGAGGTGAATCCTCAGGATGATGGTCCACGATGATTCTTAAAGATAGGGTAGGTAATTTCCTACAGATACACTTTTTAAGATTTTGGTTGAAATTGTCTTTAGGTCCTGACAGAAATTAATTACTCCTGTGCTCTGAAAAAGAAACAAAGAAAATCTGTCATCTGTAGCAGTTGTAAACTCGTAAAAACTTCGACCAATGTCTGTGGTACAAGTTTTATGAACCAATCATGCTTCCCTGTCTCCCTGCTCGTTCTCTACCCCATGCATGCACGAGCCCACACTCAAAGCAGGAGCTGAAATCCGCTTCTGGACCAATGGCACTAGTGCTTTTAAGTGAGTGGCATGGCTTTTGAGGGAGCACAGAGGGGAAGGGGTGGGTGAAGACAGAGCACGGAGAGAATGCTACTTTCAAAATAAGGCTAGTTTTTGAAAATTACCAACCCTGCCTATAAGTCTTAGGGCCTGATTTACTAAAGGTTTGCGTGTCTTAAAACGTGTGCAAACTTGATACCACCAGCAAAAAATGTGCTATCTGATCTACTAACGACACGCAGTGAGGATTGCGTCTTTCATATGAGCAAAACAACACGCATTGTCCATTTAGTACGTTTGCCTTAATGAATATGCAATACGGGGCGTTTCTGCCGTAGTGTGCAAAATACTGGGAGGAGAAAATTCAAATAAGTTAAGTTAGTACACGCATTGTGATTTACCAAGCCAGGCAAAAATTGCGGTGATTGTGACGGTGTCTAAATTTAACACCTTTGAAAGGCAGGTGCTAATCCAGGAGCTCAGTGTTACACACAACAGGCTGCAGTTAGGAGGAGACATAGGCTCAATAAAATAATGTATAAAAATCACGTTTTTCTCCCAACATGTTAACACGTTTTCGAATGACATAAAAATAAATGACATGCATTATTTTTTATTTCGATTCAATAATAGTTAATAAAGAGAAACACCATGATTAAACTAATATAACTGAACATTCACAGCCTCTGCATTCTAAAGAATTTACACATTGACATTTATGTCCTATTTCCCTCTTTTCTGCAACATTACATTTTAAACTGGGCATTTCCTTTTTCTCGGGTTGCGCGTCTCTCCAGCTTGTCTCCTCCGGTGCGTTCCTCTCCCTATCGCGCTCGTCTCCAACCTCTACAGCCCCCTGCTGCCAAGCTGTAGGCACTTGGATTGGGGGACCTCACCACTGCTTGTACCCCCGTCTTCGATACCTCTTGCCAGGGCAATTATGTCCGATCAGACACAGCGCTGGCCAGCAGTCTGGTGTGCAACAATAGCCCGAGGGGCGCGCCTGAGCGCCGGTGCCACAGCTCGCACCTCCTGCGCAATGTATGACAATTCATTCAAAGGATCGAGGGAAGAAAAGAGAGGCCCTGATTAATGCCGAGGTTTTCTTATAAGCCAAATGTTCTTTTTGTTATATTCAGATTTATCTGCTATAACTCGAAAATACTGTACGTTCATTTGCCTCTCCCACTAATACCTATTTTGCGCTTGCAGTCATTCTGCTTTCTGTCCAAACTCTCCGTAACCCAGTAGAACACGCAAAAGCCTGACTTAAATACTACCGCCTCCTCAAGGTTTGCACCTATTATCAATTTTCTTAGTAGATCACCCACAAAACGCCCACAAGCCAAAAGCGCAATTTTTTGGAGTGAACACGCAATTTTGTACTCTTTAATTGGGATCTTAGTAAATCAGGCCCTTAGTGTACATGCTTCTTGGATGCTTGGAAATCCTGCGTTGGAAAGTCATTCTTCAGACTACGTTTTTTTTCATGAGCCCAAGTCACAAGTTGAAAACTATCTACAAGAACAATATAGATGCATAGCAACTAGAACTGAGCTCAATTTTAGAGGAAATGTACTGCATGTACGTCTTCTCAGGTACCAAACATTTCTCTGATATTCATAACTGTGAATGCACAATTTGTAAACCATTTACGTGATGATGTCAAAGCCTGTCACTTCAACCTTTCCTCCCTTCAGAAATAAGCTAATTATGTTATGTCACTGGGACGTGTGGGTACATGCATGTGCCTGTATGATGTGCAACATTTCCATTTCCTTCTGATGCAATTCCCATGTCATATCCTTCATATACAAAAGTGTACGAGGGGATTGCAGTACAGATAGGGGTCCAAATAAATCTCTCCGCTCTGAGTGTCGGCTGCCTCTACAGAGAGAAACCCATCAGAATGAACTCCTCAGGGGAAGAACATATAACACAGCTCCTGACTTAATCCTCTTCCCCGTTTCTCTATTGCTCTCTCCCTCTCGTGTTTGTGTGTGTGTGTGTGTGTGTGTGTGTGTGTGTGTGTGTGTGTGTGTGTGTGTGTGTGTGTGTGTGAGTGCACGTGTATGTGTGTGTCTGTGTTTGTTAAAAACAGATGCTACAGTAAAACATCTGGTATGTAATATTTCATGCATACAATATTGCATATCTTTTGTCTTAATGAGGAGGAATTGTGTACCTTGATAGTTTAAATGAGTATCAACTTCTGTAATTCTCGGGTTATTACGTGACAAATGAGCCACGTCCCGCTGCTGCTCCTCAAATAGATTTCTGGTTTTAAATGAATGGCTGTATTATTTCTTTATTTCTTGTGAACTATTATATCGTTCATAATAATCGTTAATCTTTTTGTCAGAGTGCTGGGTTGAAAATGTGTTGTTCCTAAAAAGAAACTTCCTCTATCATTCAGCCGTTGTTCACAGTCCACAGGAGCCTCGTTTGGACTGCTGTGAAAGGATATTGCCATAGTAACTGATGTGCATCTTTTTTGCTAGCTGTCAGTGTGATACAAATGTTCATCATCCGCCTGTGAGGGTCCTTATATTTGCCATGTCTGCTGATGCAGACGAGTCCAACCTTGAGCATATTTTGCTCTAAATTCTACCCTGGGATGCACGATGGTGCAGTGAGGCAGTTTATGGTTCGAATCTCAGTCGGACAGGAGCATTTCTGTGTGGAGTTTGCATGTTCTCCTAGAGCATTTGTGGGTTCTCTCCGGCTTCCTCCCACAGTCCAAAGACATGTCCGTTGTGAGTGTGGCTGGTTGTCTGTCTCTGTATGTCAGCGCTGTGATTGACTGGCGACCAGTCCAGGGTGTACCCCGTCTCTCGCCCAAGGACAGCTGGGATCGGCTCCAGCCCCCAGAAGTGGTACAGATAATGGATGGATGGATATTCTTCCTTAAAAAATATGCAACTGTTGCAGAGCAGCTGCCACTTTGACCACAAGTGAAAATGAAATTATATTTTATTTCTAAAAGGTTGCTCACCAGTATGCTCAGTGGGATGATGAGGGGGTTTTTTTGCGAGCACCATGTCAATAACTTCTGAACCTGGGATTAAAACTGCTGTAACCAGAACTTTACTTAGCTCTCTCGAACAGTCTGAATGTGACTGATAGTGTTTCTATGTCCAGTGTTGCTGTGTTTAATAGAGCCATGTGAACACCAGTTGTTGTTTACATAGATCAAAGTCATTTGTCTGTAAATTGGTCAATGATTTGTGGATACATATTAGGGTTTTTTTACCTAATGAGCATGTCTTTGGACTGTGGGAGGAAGCCGGGGTACCTGCATGCACCCACACATGAACACGCAAACTCCACATAAAGAGGCTCCTGTCCGTTGAGGATACGAACCAGGAACCTTCTCACTGTGAGGCAACAGAGCTTACCACTGCACCACCGTGCAGCCAGTTTGCAAAGTCATGTTTGAGCAAAATCCGGTAATATTACTTTACTGTCAGTTCACAAGGTTTTTTGGCTTCTCAAGTATGTGCCGGCCTTGCACCCACTGTGTTTCAACAGATTGGTAGGCAAAAGGACACTATGTGTTTTTTATGGCAGTGCAGTTGCATGCAGAGACCTTTGGTCGGGGCCAAAGCAAAACAAAACAGGTTCCTACAAATCGTTTCTTTGACCCTCCTACTGCAGCCAGAGGTCCTCAGCAAAGAGGCCTTTCCCCCGACTAAGGGTTTAAATAGTCGAGCCTGATTCATCATTCATTTGCTTAAAGTCGGCTGATAGTCGAAAGCTTTGTCGTGGTTTTTTCACGCTTATTAATCCATATTCTCATTTGAGTTTAACCACATCATCAAACTATTTGTCTTCTAATCTTGAAATAACATTTTATTCTATGATAGGACATCGTTTTTCTAACTCATTAAGTCTGCATTAATGTGACCTTATAACGATATTACACATGTCTAATACAGCAGGCATACACACTGACGGCCCAGCGACAAACAAACGTCTTTTAACTTACCTTGTGAAGATTGACCGAACTCTCCTGGTTGTAATAATCCACCAAAATGAGTCACCACGATTGAAATTCAGTAAAAGATTAAATCCAAACACATTTAATCCATAACAATCCAGGAAACTGATCAAACAACTCTGCTATAGACTGCCACAGGAATGAGTCCTAAAACCCGGAAGTGAGTTAGCATTTTAGCGCCATGGGTTCTATCCTCTAAAAGTCAATGGGGATTTTGAATGGGTTTGTGGTTAGACGCCTGAAATAAGGTCTGTGGTTAACACAAACTTAAGAGATGTTGGCGTTTTGTTAGACGAGATAAACTACGTTAGATAAGACCCCAACTTGTGAATTTTAAAGTTTTTACGCGTACTAAAAACGGCGGTTGCTAACAAGTGGCTAAATGAGACTACAGTGGTTGTCGGGGACATTAAACGTCATCACGCCGGGAACTCTCTCACTAGTCCGCCTTACAGCCTCTAGTCATGTTTTTCAGTGCTCTTGCAAATATTAGGTTAATAAACAACTTATTAAGCTACGGTTTCGCTAGCTTGTCAAAACCGCTGATTAGATCAATGAAGCATAACGGTAGTGACGTTAAAATCAACCGACCGTGGTATAGTTCGCTTGTAGCATAACGTTAGCTTTTTACTTCTCTCGGCTACATTAACGCTTCAAACTTCATAAAAGTGGTGTTCATTTGTAAAGATTATCCTGCTGAACAAAACGCCTACGCATCAGAAACGTGTGTTTGCCACAGAGCTTATTTTCTGCAATGATCCAAAATCCAATGCAAAAATCCCATAGGCGAATTCTCGTTAGAACCCATGGCGATGCTACTTCCGGGTTGGCCTACAAAAATTCGTCATCACTTTTGCAGTCTATTCCGCTGACCTTTTGACGAAATCGTTAGCAGCCTATAACAGCCAATGAGAGCCTTTGTTGAAAGGAGGTGTTTCCCTCTGTTCTGATGACTGACATCTCTTGTAGCCAAAGAAATTCTCGAAACATGGATATGCTGCTTCTATCAATACTTGGGGGTGATTTCTTCATGCACACACTGAGGAGATTGATTTAAAGTACGAGTAGTTTTCAGAACTGCGTTAAAAGTATTAATAAGGTGATATTTATATCAAGAGGGGTTATGAGTCATGAATTATTTGGAGAAAACGGACAAATCTATGTAAAGACATTAAACACCATATATGCTGCGTTCCATTCGATCTCGGAAGTCGAAAATTCCGAGTTCCCAGTCGGAAGTGTCAACTGGAACGCCCCCTGAAGTCGTATTTACTAGTCGGAAACTCGGAGAACCGTACGTTAAAGCTGAGACTATAGTGTTTATTAGCCGCTTGTTCCTCTTTTTGTGTGATTAAATCAATCACACTGATAGTATCGTGCAAGTTCTATCTGTGGACATGTTGTCATTTTATTTTTGTGCACAAACTATCACGTAGTGTGTTGTTATCGTCTGGTATTAGCTAACAAAACAAAGGCACTCCTGGAGGTGTCCATATTGCTTTTCCGACTTGCAACTGGAACACGCTCAACTCGGGTGTGACGTCATTGCTCCGAGATCCGAGTTCTGAGGTAAATGGAACGCAGCATTAGCTGGAGTGGAATTATCCTTGTGCTCGATGAGACTGGCAGTCGACTGAGGATCTGACGAACGAATCGTCGAGTACTCGGCTATATGGGGACAGCCCTAGCATAGAGTTGTTAAGCAATATTTGAGTCTAGCACAGATGTTGCCATCAATGGAGTGAGTCTATGCTTTCCATGGAATCAAAGATGACAGATGTTTTGTTTTCTGTTAGCTATTCAATGTTCTGCCAAAAATCCCTCTGTCATAATGCTGTTTAAGGACTATTTCAGTATGCAGCCATTTCTCCGATCACATATTTACCCTCGCCTCTCAGCAGAGAGTTGCTGCTCCTCTCTGTGTTCTGAAACAAATCTACCTTGTTAGCTTGTTTTCTGCAGTTTTAACCGACAGAGTATTGAGTGAGTGGCATTTTTCAAAACTCTAGTCAGATTCATGGTTTCACCTCCAGGGAGTGTTTTATCTCCTTTACTTGTTCTTATGTAGCGAGACAGCTGCAGAAGCCATAAAGAAGGCAGCTACCTTGTTAAATTTTCTGATGATACTGCGCTGTCATCTCTCCCTCAGGGTCCACAACAACAGAGCTGTTCTCTAGCAGCCATTGTAAAGTGCTATAATTATCAAATGATTCTTGTAAGTACTTGGGTAAGCTGTCATAGTCAGCCAAGGAAGGACGTAAACACTTTTTGATTATATTATTATTTATTGTTTCTCTACAATCAAACCTCTCAGTACACTTTTCTTTATTTTATCCTGCTTGTATTCAAAGTCTATGAGCTTTCCTGATCTGCTGACTTCATAACTTTGTGCCATCCTGAACAACCAGTAATATAAGTTTAATCTGTCCATGGATGCCTGAAGTGAGACTTAGGGATTTTGTTTTTTGATGACCAGCATATCTCAAGAAAATCAGCTCACCAGACCAGAGCACATCTCCGTGTCCTAACTTTGATATCATGTTGCATCACGCACCATCACACTGCATCTGCTAAATATTTAATTCTTTGCTGTGAATTTCAGTTTACTCTTGTAAACAGTATGGTATCTAGAGCTTTGGTATTGAAGGTGGGCAAACTGAAGTGTTGTTGTTTGTATTGACGAGCTGTTGACTCAAATCACAACACTCAGAGGCTCGTCAAGAAACGGTTCATAGTGAGCTGAATAAAGTTTTTCAAACTCAACATTTCAACCACAGATGTGGATATTATCAATGCTCCACTATAGTGTTGTAGTCAAGACCACACTAGACCAAGACATCCCCAGACCAGAGTGCTCCAAGACCGAGTCAAGACCAAGACCAAGGCAGGGCGAGACCGAAACAAGACTAAGACCCTAAATATCACTGAAAAATCATCTTGTGTGGAGGTGGCACTTAGATCGTAACCAGGGGATAAAAAATCTAATTATAAATTAATTGAAGTTATTTATTCTTTTACAAAGGGGCGTTTTCCTACTAACCACAGAAATGACTAGAACAAATAGCCTGTCAGTGGTGGTTTTGATTTAAAATCCAGAGTCCGGCGGGTCTGAGACCGAGACAAGACCGAGTAGAAATGCTTTCGATTCCGAGACGAGACCAAGACCTCCAAAAAGGTGTCTCGAGAACGGTCTTGAGACCAAGACCAATGTCGAGTACTACAACACTACACCCCTATCTCCATTTCGTAAAACAAGCTAACAAGCTCTGTTGAGTGAGAAAAGAGAGTGTCAGTGCCTTGTAGAGCCCCCTCCTTCCCTGCTCTTCGTCCGTCTACACGAGGGACTGAGAGGAAAATAGAAATGGGTAATCTGGGGGAAAGTGTTGTGCTGCATCGCTCTCGTGCAGTTAGGACACTTAAATAGGAAACAATAATATGAAGCTGATTTTGTTGCTGATGCTCTCTTGTGTTGCATGCTGTTAGGACAGGCTGTTAGAGAATGACATCAGGTCGTCAAGGTGATGTTTTATTCGATAAAAGTTCTGTCATTTTCTTCTCTGTAATCTGTATACTTCTTCCAATATAACCTTTATTGTAATTGTGTTACATATATTCAGAAAATACTCTCACAGGAAATACTCTCACTTTTAGTTGAGTATTTGGGTTAATGCAAGATTAATATTTATGTTCTAAGAAACAAGTGAGAGGCTACAGCCCTGGGGGAAAAAGCTGTTCTTCAGCCTTGTAGTCTGGGTGCAGTATCTCCTTCCTGATGGTAGGGGAACAAACAGAAAATGTCCTGGGTGGGTTTTGTTCGCACTGATGGACCTTGCCTTCTGCTGCAGGCCAGCAAGCCTGTGTCCAAGGCTGAAAGTCCAGCTCCCACAATCTAACCGAGAGTACTGAGCCACTGCATACATGCACGCCGCAGTGTTTGATAACACCAAAAACAATGATCTACCATACAGTTTATTTTGATGCAAGACTTGAAAAATAAAAAAGGAGCTTGCACTCCTCTTGAATGGAGAATAAGAGGTGGAAAAAAAACTCATAACATAATGGCTCCACACCGTCTCCAAAGATTATGATAAAATGTGGAGCCGTTACCCTCTGGTCTCAAAAGACAGTTTTTGCTCCACTCTAAAGGCCATCACACACCAAGTCTGTTTTTTTCGTCCGAAATTGACGCATGTTAAAAAATAAATACTACCCCATGTTATGTTGATCATGTTTGCACACTAATTCCGAAACTTTCGTTCCTGTGTGTGTGTGCGTGGCTGTCTGTGTCCCTACCTCAAACATAGTGTCAGCTGCTGTTCAGGATCAGTTGCTTCGCGGAAATTGGTGGTGTTCTTTTAAACGTGTGTTTACAGTATAGAGAGCAGCGTATCAAACTGGATCACTGACATCCTGAAATAGACCTGGATGTGATTGGGATAATTCTGCAGCTCCTTATCGACAGGTGAAACTTTCCTCGCTCTTGTCTTGTTTTCATCTGGACAGACCCTGTTGTTGTTGTTTTTTCAAGGAGTGCAAGAACCAGAAAATCATCTTCACAGCTTGACCACTGATGAGTACGAGGCATTTTGTCTCATACTGCCAATTTTCAGAATAAATAGAAAAATAAATGCATCAGACTCAGTGTGCAAGGTTCTGTGCATAACATTTTTCTTCAGATTATAGATCCAAAAAACACATCTGAAAAAAGGCCTTAAACTGTGCGTGGCTGAAAGCGCCGGTGTTTGTGCAACCAGCACACCTGTAAAGAGACGCTGTTGGCTCTGCAGCGCAATTTGGGGTGCATTTAACCGCTTGGGTGCATTTAGTGAATAAGAGGGTGTCTTTTTGATTCATTTGACCAGGTTTAGGGGGTGCAAAAGCAACACAACCATTTTGTGAATCAGGCCCTATGTGTGTGTGTGTTTGTGTGTGTGTGTGTGTGTGTGTGTGTGTGTGTGTGTGTGTGTGTGTGTGTTTGTGTGTGTTTGTGTGTGTGTGTGTTTGTGTGTGGGTGTTGTATTAAAGCGCATGAGTCACTGTGCATAAATTATCCCCAGTCTCCTGTCCTGGGGACAAATGTTTGACCTTTGGCCTTTACAGCTCACCTCCCACTCATAGCAGAGCAGCACTTCCTCACTTTCTATGCAAAGTAAAAAATAAAAAAGTCATTTAACAGGACATGAAACAGACGCTTCATCTCATCACGACTTCTCTGCTGCCTGTGAAGTAGAAGGCTGATAAGGGGACGTGCAGAGGATTCTGTTTGGGATTTAGGCCACTCTCTTCACTATCTGGAGGAAGGTTTAAGAAACATACTCATTAGCATGCTAAGCTGGGAGTCCATCTGTGGCCGCTATACTTCAATAATCCAATCTAAAAAGGTAGGAAAAAAATCCTTCCAGCTCATTCTATTTCTTTCCCAACACTTCACTCCTCTGTGATGGTCACTATCTGACCTTTTCCTTTCAATACATTTCAGAAGTAGCATGTAATATGGGTGACCTGCTGAAGCATGCATCCTCCTCCACTTGCAAAGATAAGTGAAAGTGAGATTAAAATGCCTCACTTCATTAAATGACTTGGTCTTTACAGCCTTTATTGAATATTTATTGCTCTAATATTGGTGTCATGCTGTCAGTCAGGGTGAAGTGAATATTCAACCACATTTAAAGCGTAACATAAAACTTCAATTAAATGCAGAGCCCATTATACTGGCCGAGTGTGGCGGCAAGTTTTGACAAATAGACGCCAGTCTCATTTACAGCTGCGTCTACATTCAATGTTTATCTGGTTCCCAGCACTGCAAACATTTGTGTGTCCTTTTTTTTTTTTTTTTTACTGTCAATCAAAACGCCACAAGTCACATTAGCTGATTGACATGGTGGCACAAAGAAAAGGAACTATCTAAAAATTCATGCTGAAGAGAACAGGAGAGGCAGCAGTATGATATTATTCTGTTCATCCAAGAAGAGCCAGAGATTGGCAAAAAATAAAAGCTGATCATCTCATTGCTGAGCATGATGACACAAAGGCCAGACTGAACTGGTGGCTGGAGGGGGAAAGAAAGCGAGCCTTGAGCTGGAGTTTCAAGTATGGTAAATGGACTTGAGCTCGTCTAGCGCTTTACGAAGTCTTTTTTTTGACTACTCAAAGCACTTTTACACCGCAGGTCACACCTACCCGTTCACACACTGATGGTAGAGGCTGTTATGTAAAGTGACCATCAGAAGTGACTAATCCATTCATACACATTCACACACCGCTGACGAAGCAACGGGAGCAATTCGGGGTTAAGTGTCTTGCCCAAGGACACATCGGACATGTGGCTGCAGGAGCTGGGGTTTGAACCCCCAACCTTCTGGTTGAGAGATCAACCAACTGAGCCACAGCCGCTCCGATATGTGAGTGGATCCAGAGAATGAACCTCTGGCAAGGTGATAAGATCACAGAAAAAATATATCTCTGTAACACTTTACATGAACCCACTGCATCATAAGCACATTTATAAGGCTTTATAAATGCTTAATATATATATATATATATATATATATCATGAGACACCCTTTATTTCTCTGCCAAGGTGTTTTACTTCCACTAATTCGGAATCTCAACCTATCAGGCAAACATTTAGATCAATCCTATAAACAATACCATAGGTGTCCTAGTTAGAGCCCGACTGATTAATCAGCCAGCCGATAATATCGGCCATGTCTATCAGTATCAGCTAATTTTATTGCAGATATGCGCAGATATTACTAGATTTATTCACCAGTCAAATAACATTTCATTTGAGTTTCATTGTATTACACTAGCAGTTCTCTGTCACCAGCAGAGGGCGCTATTTCGATTACAACAAGCATCATCACTCTCCAGAGTGTTAAGCGGTACATGCACAGTTACTTTCCAGTTGAGTGACCATCGTGTCATCATTATATATCTTTTCCAAAAGTGTTTAATAACTGCATTTAAGGAATCAACGCAATTAATGTGCAGATCGAACGTAGTACCAAGAAAGATAACAGCTGATTTATCAGAATCAGATTTTATTTAACCCTAACATCAATATCGGTATGGGCCCTAAAAAATGCCATATCCGTCGGGCCCTAGTTGTAGTAACGCTAGGTTTTAATTAGCCTAGCATTAATCACTGCAAGTGAATAAAAACAAGAATAGTCTGTGAGTGAATGACTTGGCTGCTTTGAAACATCATTTTTGAGTTAAAGTGTTGTACTTTGAGCAGGTGAACTTCAGCCATCAAATACTGGAGAAAGAGCACCTTAATCCTCTATAATGCTCACATGCTAATGACTATAATTTGGTGCTAATTTTTTTCTGTCATCATATGTATTCTTCTATTAAGCAACAATAAGCTATGTGAAATATGGATATTTTATCCTATATTGTTCAAAATGTTGTAAAACACATTTCATTTGTCTCCTTACTTCAAAAGTGGTATTGTAGTCAGAATGAACTGGAAACCACACCCACCTATAACTAGTCTATGGATTCCACTTCCTGCTGCGTTGATATAATATCAATCAAAATGCAGCTGCGTTAACATGGTATGTCTGAAGAAGTGTGAGAAACTAATCTCTTGTCTATTTTCTCCATGTAAAATGTAGCTCAGTCAAAGCAGCTCAGCTCTGACTACCAACACAAGGGCTTTGCATCTCATTAGTGGCCAAAAACACAAGTCGGTCTTAGAGGATAATTAAGAAAGGAGATTCTCGCAGTCACTTGGCCTGCTCATCATTTTAAAAGACAGATGCCAACTAGCTCTCCTTCATCCCGTCTGCTGCCCTTAGAAGACTTGCTCTAGCTCAAAACTTTGGTGGAACAAATGACTAAACTTATCTGTAGCCAGCTCTGATTCATACTTTGCCAACTATCTTTTCTTTCAAACTCTGTGTCCTTTTTTTTCTCCCTGCATGAAACCAAATGACGAACTCCTAGTTCCTTTCGCAGAAGCAATTAGCAGCATCGCTGTCTATAACTGCCTCCAGTATCTCAACTGATGACACAACCATCGTCTGATGACACATCCCTCGTGGAGTGCATGTCTGAGGGGAACGAACTGGAGTACGGGCAGGTCATCATGGACTGTCACCCGGTGTGAGCTTAATCACCTTCATCTCAACGCCAGCATGAAAAAGAAGACAGTAGCTGACTTTGGCAGGAAGAAACCCCAGACTGCACCGATGGGTGGAGACATACAAATACCCGGGTGTTCACCTCAACAATAAATTAGATTGATCACACAACAGAGACTTCCTGTATAAGAGCCAAAGTCGACTGCACTGACCGACTGACTGATGTCCTTTGGAGTGTGCAGGACTCTGTTACTGACATTTTATGACACTGTGGTGGAGTCTGCATTTCTTTGCAGTGGTCTGCTGGGGAGGAGGGAGCACAGAGAGAGACAGGAAAAGGCTAGACAAACGGGTCAGGAGGACCAGTTCTGTCTTGGACTGTCCTCCGGACTCGGTAGAGGAGGTGGGTGAGAGGAGGATGTTAGCCAAGCTGACATCCATCATGGACAAGCCCTCTCACCCCCTGCATGACACTGTGGGGGCCCTGAGCAGCTCCTTCAGCAGCAGCAGACTGCTTCACCCCTTCTGCAGTCAGACTTTATAACACAAGCATGACCACAATGTGAGCTCAGTCTTTTCTGTCAAATTTCCCCTGACTCACAAATGTGTTAAATATATATATATTCAGCTAGTAACTGTTGGACCTCCTTCCGGTTCTCCTTGCCAAAAAAGTAAGCAGCATTATGTTGAAAGGTGAAAACATGGACAACTGTACAGCTCTGTATATTTAGCACAGCACATAGTCTATCCTTTACTTTCTGTACAAATACAATGCACACTATACTCCTAGCTGATGGCAATGTATGAACGCTCAAAACAACACAACTTCTGCTATGATGTGCATTTATGCTGACATTCGGGTCAAAGCCTGGCACAGGATCTGTGGAACATGCGCAGAAAGCCTAGTCCAGTTTGGGGCCTGTATGCAAGAGTAAATCCCCAACAGCATTATCCAGATAAGTCCAACTTTGACAAAATATGATTAATAACCATTAATTAATATGATTTCAGTCAAACTAATATGTTTACATGGATTTTAAAAAGTCCAGTTTTGGTTGGGATAACAAAATAAATCTATTTTTTTCCAACTGCATGTAAAACATACAGACTAGTGAGTCTCAAAGGTGACAAACAGAAGCCTCTGAATTTAACAGTTCACATGCAATCAACAATTTGAAATTTAAGCTAACCACAAGGTCAGAACTGCTGTATTTAAGGACTATCTGCGACTGTTTAAGTACTGATTATAAGGTGTGTGTTATTGCCTACAAACCCTGCCCTTTCCTCGTCGAATTCCTGTAACTGTTGGTTCATCAGGTTAAGTTCAGTCCAGAGACAAGTCGCTCCTGATCATCCCCAGATAAAGTTAAATCTAATAATGTTTTTTAATTCTGGTTTATGAATACTTTTTGATGGAATTATATTAAAAAGGCTCAATGTGAGGGCTATTACAACGTCTTATTGTTGTAGGACTAGTAACCAGTGTGACGTGATTTGGACAAGTCATCAGCGGCGTATAAATGTGTATGAATGGGATTATTTACTTCTGATGGTCTCACTACATAGCAGCCTCTGCCATCAGTGTGTGAATGTGTAGGTGTGACCTGCAGTGTAAAAGCGCTTTGAGTAGTCAGAAGACTAGAAAAGTGCTACACAAGCTGAAGTCCATTTAAGTTTGGTACCCATATATACTGTACCTGTAATGTAACATTTCGGGAAATCTTTTCCTCAAGAGACAAATGACAAGACTGATATCAATCCATTTCTTTGTATTCATTGGGATGTGGTAAGCCTTGTCTATAAAGACTTCAATCACAAATACGTGCATGCCCCTTAAACGAGGATTCTACAAGCTCAAAAAACTTCTAAGCAAAAACATGTTCTGTGTATTCATCTCTCCTCTACTGTTCTGAAACTACAGCGTGGGTTGCTACGTAGGTGCATCTGGTTAACTTCTGCTTTGTTTTCTGTAAAAGCACAATTATAGAAAATCTAGCAAACACTGTGATGCCCAGACTTCAGGAAGCTGCACAGTCAGTGAAACAGACGTCTTTAACAAGATTACATCTTAGCACAAACCAAACACCAACAATAAAAAAAGAGAAGTTCAGCTCACTAACAGCATTTCAGATACTCTATTTATCGTCACACTCTTACCTCTCTATGTAAACTAATTTCACACTCGGTTACACAAATACCTTCAGAACAACAGTGTGGAAAAGTACACAATCATTCTCAGAAGCAAAAGCTGTTTGACAAGTTATTCACAGATTCACTTCACTCTATGCGGAAGTGGCCCCATGATATTTTGAAAATCTTACTCATACTAATTAAATATTTATGAACACAATACACGGAGGCTCATGTATACGTGAAATACAAACTGTAGTAGAAGGTCATTGAAAGGAAGGATTGAGTTGACTGAGCTTATTGTATTAGAAATGAACAGATTCAACGTTAAGAAATCGAATTCTCTATTTTTTTTATTCTGCATTGTGTAAAAGATCAAGGAGTCGAAGGGACTGTGAGCAGTGACAAAGATTGACAACACTTAGCAGTATTTCTGCGTGGAGGCAGCAACCTTTTGCAGCTGCTGCTGAATATGATTGACTTGTTCCTCCACAAAGTCATTATTTATAAAGAGGATCATCATTATCCTATTACAGACTTTGTCATTTGGTGGAGAATCTATTAGGAATAATAGAAGCCCCTGTTTACAGGCTCCTCTTTTCTCCTGCCTGCAAACTCTGAATTGTTATGACCAGTGAATATAAGGACCCAGATGCAGAACACAGAAACAGAGGGGTTGACTTGTAATGAGGCTTATTGCAGAGAAAGGGAGATAGAGATGGGTTGATGATTCCGGACGTTTGAGGAGTGAAGGGGAAGATGGCTGACGAGAGCAGAGTAGGGGTGTGAGCGTGGCTGATGTAGAGGCTTTGAATCCAGCGGGCAGGTTGAGGCAGATTGATAAGCAGGAAGAGAGGTGGGTGAGTGGTGATCCTGAAGCAAAAGAAAAACAGGATGAGAATGCCATAAAACTAACACAAGAAACTCCTTAGTTATCAAAATCTTTACGAAGAGCCTGAGACGTGGTCTACCGCAGTAGCTGACACAACAATCTGGCTCTGAGTGGATGGAGAGCCGGGCTAAAGGTAGGGTTAATGAGTGCATGGACAGCAGGTGTGCAGGTCTGAGCAGGAATGAACAGCAATCAGGAGGGAGCCACAGAGTCTTACTGGGAATACGACGCCCACGCAGGCACGCAGGCACACACATACACACACACACGCACGCACGCACGCAGTCACGCTATGGGGGGTGGATCCATTCTAAATTCATGCGCACCAGTCACTCAAACGCGTACCCTGCGCCTGCAAAGACCTCTGCGATCTGACCAACGTCTGACACTACGCCTACAATTTCCATAGACTTATAATGGTTACACGGGCACAATGCACAAGTCGCGTCCACATGTGTGTATGATGTGCCTTAACACGTTAACACGTTCGCTGACGCCACACCTAACGCCACACTTTAAAGTGTATGCACACACACGCCACACCTGGATGACACCTAACAAAAAAAAATATGTCAGTCACACGTAGAAGCAGGTGTGGCGTGAGTAAAGCTGCAGTGGTCAGGCGCGCTTCACTATCGAGCACCGTCTACGTGACATGTAACACTTAGAAAAAATGGTTAGGCGCTTAGGCGTGTACGCGCGTGCAGCTCAGTAAGCTGTGCAGTGCAGCGAGTATGTGCGAAGCAGTATGTCACGACGTGTGCTCCTACGCCTGACAGTTTTTCTAGCGAACCCCTCTCTCTCGCTCTCTGCGCTCTTCTAAGGCTTATCCAGAGAAATAACAGGATAGTCACCGTTTCTTATTAAATATTCAAAGTAAATGTTTATATTGTGTTATATGTTTAAGAATATAACTAAACTATAACTCGTTTTCTGTCAAACAGGATTCAGTAATGTGAATATGATCAGATTCCCTTCCGCGTCTCATCTCCGGCGACGCATGAAACAAAGAAGGTCCGATTGACCGGGATATTCATCCTCATGATTCCCCATGAGATCTTTTTCTTTTTCTTTCTGGTATAGCAGCGATCGAGGGACTTCTTGTTGGATTTCTTCGGTTACTTTTTTTGGGACGAACTGAGTTTATTTTGGAGGAGCGAACAGCCGCGTGGGATTATTTGTTTTAGATTAAAACGAGACTAAAAGACCATTTAAACTGAACTTTCGTGTCTCATAATGTATATTTCGTTTGTTTGTGACTTTTAGTTTGTTTAGGATTTATAAAGGGGTAAATTAAAGGGATATTTTTGTTGTAGGCCTAATTAAAATGCATTGTTTCAATGATTGTTTGCTATCTGGGTAAGTAATTAAACATGGTGCGTTGCGTTTTAATTAGGCCTACAGGAAAAATATCCCTTTAATTTACCCCTTTATAAATCCTAAACAAAGTAAAAGTCACAAACAAACGAAATATACATTATGAGACACGAAAGTTCAGTTTAAATGGTCTTTTAGTCTCTTTTTAATCAAAAACAAATAATCCAACGCGGCCGTTCGCTCCTCCAAAATAGACTCAGTTCGTCCCAAAACTGACTATCCTGTTATTTCTCTGGATAAGCCTTAGAAGAGCGCAGAGAGAGAGCGAGAGAGCGAGAGAGAGGGGTTCGCTAGAAAAACTGTCAGATAGATAGATAGATAGATAGATAGATAGATAGATAGATAGATAGATAGATAGATAGATAGATAGATAGATAGATAGATAGATAGATAGATAGATAGATAGATAGATAGATAGATAGATAGATAGATAGATAGATAGATAGATAGATAGATGTACTTTATTGATCCCAAACTGGGAAATTGTGGCGTTACAGCAGCAGGTTATCAAACACACAATGTTAGTAACTAAAACAATATAATATTAAATACAAGGTGAATAAGCACTAGAATATAACAAAAAAATAGGATTCAGAAGAAATATATACATCCAGGATTTAACTAAACATTACTACTAGTCTGGAATGTGAAAAATTAGATGCAACATTTGTAAGTCATGTTTAGCTGAATGTAAACATACTTTCCAGGAGGTAGATGAACACGTGTAATAAACAGTGATAACAGTAGTTAAAGAGCAGTATTGATATAAAGAGCTGTCCAGAGCTGTGCAAATTCTGAGCTGTGCAATCAATTATACCTATATTAAAGTGCAGGAGTGTAGACATGTTATCATCTGAAACTATTGACTATAATGAGGAGTAGGCAAGACAAATGAAGTGAACTTTAGTGCAGGGATAATTTGTAAACTTTACATAAGCAGAACAGCTGTGCAATAAATGATACTGATATTAAAGTGCAGGAGTGTAGACATGTTATCATCTGAAACTATTGACTATATTGATGAGTAAACAAGACAGACAAAGTGAACTTGAGTGCAGGGATAATTTGTAAACTTTACATGAGCAGAACAGGTTACAATATGAAGAGACAGAGATGATCATGAGGACAGTTCTCTGCTCGCAAGAGGTGAGCTGTTGTACAGGGCTATGGCTTTAGGTAGGAAGGACTTCCTGTACCTGTCCTTGTGACAGCGGAGTTGGATCAGTCTGTTAGAGAAGCTGCTCCGCTGTCTGTCCAGTAGGTGGTGCAGAGGGTGATCAGGATTATCCATAATGGATAACAGTTTGTTCAGAGTCCTCCTCTCTGTCACCACTACAAAAGAGTCCAGCTTGCAGCCAATCACAGAGCAGGCTTTCTTAATGAGTTTGTCCAGTCTCTTAATGTCATCGGCTCCAGAACTGCTCCCCCAACAGACCACAGCAGAGTACAGTGCACTGGCAACAACAGACTGATAGAAGATCTCCAACATCTTGCTGCACACGTTGAAGGATCTCAGCTTCCTCAGAAAGTAGAGTCTGCTCATCCCCTTCTTGTACACAGCCTGAGTGTTGGCTTTCCAGTTCAGTCTGTTGTCCATGTTGACACCCAGGTACCTGTACTCCTCAACCACAGTCACATCCTCTCCCAGGATACACAGCGGCTGTGGCGCTGTCCTCTTCCTTCTAAAGTCAATCACCATCTCTCTGGTCTTGTCCAAGTTCAGAATCAGGTGATTTCTTCCTGTCCACTCCACAAAGTTGTCCACCAACGTCCTGTACTCCTGTTCCTGCCCATCACTAATACACCCTACCACTGCAGAATCATCCGAAAATTTCTGCAGATGGCATGACCTGGAGTTGTACTTAAAGTCAGAGGTGTACAAGGTGAAAAGGAAAGGAGACAGCACAGTCCCCTGTGGAGCTCCTGTACTACTCTCCACCATTCCAGACTGGACACTGCCAAGTCGGACAAACTGTGGTCTGTCTGTCAGGTAGTCGGTAATCCAGGAGGTGATGGACGAGTCCACACCCATCACCTGCAGCTTCTCTTCCAGCAGTTGTGGCTGGATGGTGTTGAATGCACTGGAGAAGTCAAAGAAGGTGATTCTCACAGTGCAGCCATTTCCCTCGAGATGTGAGTGAGCCCGCTGCAGCAGGTAGATGATGGCGTCGTCCACTCCCAGGTGTGGCTGGTAGGCAAACTGTAGAGGGTCAAGGGATGGTTTCACCTGTGGCCTGAGGTGGGTCAAGACAAGCCTCTCCAGCACCTTCATCACATGAGATGTAAGAGCAACTGGTCGATAGTCTTTGAGGTCAGATGGTGTCGTCTTCTTCGGGACTGGGACCAGGCAGGACGTTTTCCACAGCACCGGTATCCTCTCCTGACTCAGACTCAGGTTGAAGAGGTGTTGCAGAATCCCAGACAGCTGGCTGGCGCAGGTCTTCAGAACCCTTGGGCTAATGCCGTCAGGGCCTGGAGCCTTGCCAAGGTGTAGTTTCTCCAGCTGTCTCTTTACCTGGCCAGTTGTTAGAGTCAGGCGGGAGATGGTGCCGTTCACCTCAGGGGGGGAAGTGCCCTCCAGTGGTGCGGGGCCAGGGCCATAGTCCAAAGAGTTAACCATGGGGGGATGAGGGGGGGAGGGAGAAAGCACAACGGGAAACTGGGAGGTGTGAACGACAGGGGTGTTGTTGTTAGAGGTGTGAAGGGCAGGGTTGTTATTAGAGGTGTGAGTGGCAGCTGAAGGTTGTGAACTAAACCGGTTGAAGAACAGGTTTAGCTCGTTCGCCCTCTCCATGTCACCTGACTGTAGCCTTTCTCTCCCCTTGAAACCAGTGATTTCTTTCATACCTGTCCACACATCCTTCACGTTGTTCTGCTGGAGTTTGGCCTCCAGCTTTCTCCTGTATGAGTCCTTGCACTCCCTCAGCTTCTCCCTCAGATCGTGCTGTATCCTCCTCAGCTCCTCCCTGTTTCCAGACCTGAAGGCTTGTTTCTTCTTGTTGAGAAGGGCTTTCAGGTCACTGGTTATCCAAGGTTTGTTATTTGAAAAACAGTGTACAGTCCGGGCCGGTAGAGTAGTGTTTTCACAGAATTTAATGTATTCTGTGATGCAGTCAGTCATGTTGTTGATGTCCTCACCATGTGGCTCACAGAGTACATCCCAGTCTGTGGACTCAAAGCAGTCCTGCAGTGCCTCCTTACCCTCCTGTGTCCACCTCCTAACAGCCCTTGTGGTCACAGGCTGCCTTTGGACCAGGGGGATATACTCTGGTGTCAGAAGGACAAGGTTGTGATCTGACCTGCCCAGGGGGGGGAGGGCAGAGGTACTGTAAGCTTCCTTAACGTTAGCATACAGAAGGTCCAGTGTTTTATTTTCTCTAGTTGGGCAGTTAACATATTGATGAAAAGTAGGTAGTGTTTTGTCCATTTTTACATGATTAAAGTCCCCGGTAATGGCTACAAAAGCATTTGGATGCTTAGTTTGAAGCTTTGAAACTGTAGAGAGGATGGCATCGCTCGCAGACTCGGCATCAGCTGACGGTGGGATGTACACAGCTATAACAATAGCGCACGTGAATTCTCTGGGTAAGTAATAGGGGCGCATTCCAACAGCTAACAGTTCAATGTCCGGGCTACAGAGACGTTCCTTCACACTAACATGGCTGGGATTACACCACCTCTCACTCACATACAGCGTAATCCCTCCACCTTTCTTCTTACCGCTCTTAATAACGTCCCTGTCAGCCCGAAAAGTACTGAAGCCGGGTACAGCCACGCTGTGGTCAGTGATGTCTGAGTGCAGCCATGTCTCCGTGAAGCACATAATACTGCACCCGCGGTATTCCCACTGATTCCGGACAAGCGCGTCGAGTTCGTCCGTCTTGTTGCCCAAAGACCTCACGTTCCCCATAATCACCGCTGGTACAGAAGGCTTGTGTTTTCTCCTCTTAGCTCTCCTCTTTGCTCCAGCTCTGCAACCCCGGCGTCGCCTCCTCAGCTCCTCCGGGATTACAGGCCTTGCTCCGGGCAGCAGCACCTTGGAGAGCGCCATCAGCTGATCACGTGTGTAAACAATGCCCTCACTCCGCTGCGCGCTGATCTCCGTTACAAAGAGTGTTGAAAGTAACAGAAAAACAGCGAAAAAAGTTCCAAAAGCAAAAGTAGCCATTGCCACCAAGTAGAGTAAACTAATACTCAAAACACCCAGTAAAATAAATAATCAAACTAACAAAAAATTAAGGTTAAATAACACAGACGACGGGAGCTGCTGCAACAGGCCGCCACCTCACACAGCGCCGGAAGCAGACTGAGGCGTAGGAGCACACGTCGTGACATACTGCTTCGCACATACTCGCTGCACTGCACAGCTTACTGAGCTGCACACGCGTACACGCCTAAGCGCCTAACCATTTTTTCTAAGTGTTACATGTCACGTAGACGGTGCTCGATAGTGAAGCGCGCCTGACCACTGTAGCTTCACTCACGCCACACGTGCCACTACACCTAACTACTTTAATTAGGTAAGTTTAGTGCAAGTTAGGCAGGCAGGTACACGTGTGAGGGACTGGTGCGCATGAATTTAGAATGGATTCACCCGCCATAGTCACGCAGGCACACACATACACACACGCACGCACGCACGCACGCACGCACACACACACACACACACACACACACACACACACACACTAAAGAAGGCAAGGGGAGCTGTTGAGAAGGCCAGAGCCATGACATGAATGTTACTTAATTTCTGACCAGTCTGGGATGAACGCCGTCAGTGCAGATCAGAGACTAGCCTGGCTTAGTCAGACACTTTTATAGTTTAGCTGTTGCTTTGAAAAGCCTGTCTCAGAGTACAGGGGTTTTCAAATCCTTCCCAATTTTTAAATCGGGTAGCATCACACTACAAAGATATGAAAATCATGGCACATCACATACTAAAGGATTTTACTAAGATCATTCATTCAAATTTACACACCACTGACGCAGCAGCAGGAGAAACTTGGGGTTAAGTATCTTGCCTATGACACATCGTCATGTGCCTGCAGGAGCTGGGGATCGAACCCCGACACTCCAGTATAGAGACAACCAACCTACCACTGAGCTCTCATGAAAGACGACGTATTAATGCAGCTAGGAGGAATATGAAAAGTCATCACTACATTTTCCTTCCAAGTTTTATTAAGTTATATCAAGTAGTCACAGATTATTACCTTGTTATGATGTATGGTCGGAAACAATTTACCCCTGTCTTTAAATGTGTACTTTTCCTTCTTACGACTTTCATATGGAGGGAAGTAGAAAAGGAAATAGCTGATTAAGTTAAACACATAAAGTTGAGGAAGAAGACAGACTGAATTGTGAGTCAGAGAGCAGTGATTTTCCAAGAACAGGAGCACAATCTGGATGGGAATTGGATGGGTGCCTCCATCATCTGCTCTGACTGACAGACGGCCTGCTGGCTCCAGTACTCTCCTCAGGATATGATTTGGCTTTTTTTTACTCTTGGAGGATTTGTTTGGACATGGTGCCACTGTCTCTGAGGCAGTGCAGCCTCATAATCTGTTTTGCATAGCACACAGCAGAAGATGACAGGAGGGATGGAAAGTGAGGGCAATTTAAGGACAGCTTTGCATTTCTTTTTTATGAAAAAAACCGAGACCAAGGGGCTTTAATGGAATCAGTGAGCCAGAGATAACTATAATATTGTAATGTTTTTCTTTTTACACACAGAAAACAAGATAACCAATTAAGTATTGTGGTAATGAGACAATAGTGTCTATATAAAGATCAGGAGTTTGAATGCAACAGTTTGATCTGTCCGCCTGGTTACCTCTTATGATAAAGGTTCTACAAACAGAATCACTTTAAAGGACAGATTAACCAGATGAGCCTCGGCTCAAATCTAAAATGATCTAGATCTTCAAACCAGATGCTGCAAGAAAAGGTGTCAAGTTACAGTACATGACCAGACATCTTGGTTTGTTCTGGATTGTCTCTGTTTCAAGTTATGTACCCAAGGCCAACATATGTGCACAAAAAATGCGTATTTCTTTTTTTTTAAGTTTTATTTTGGGGCTTTTTGTGCCTTTATTGGAGAGACAGGACAGTGGATAGAGATGGAAATCGTGAGGACTATAGCCTCCATATATGGGACGTGCGCACTAACCACTGCGCCACCAGCACTCCAAAAAATGCATATTTCTGAAATCACACAAAGATTTCCCTCGACCATAGTTCTTACTTTTTCTAAAGGTGTTAAATCAGTTTAGATCAGGGCTTTATGTAGGCTAATTGAATTCCTCCTTATTTAACAACCACAGGGTGGACTTTGGCTTTCCAGCACTCCCCTGCCATCTCAGAGTATTTGAGGAAGTGGTGAAATGGATCACACTTGATCATCCCCCAAGGTTAAGATCCGTGAATCATTGGAAAACTGATCAACAAGGCCAAATCCCTCTCAGAGCCTCATTGAAAAGAAGGCAGTATTCTCTATTTATTTCACAGAGGCGTAATGGAGGGACAAAGTGATCCCACCTCTATTTCGCAGTCAGAGGTAGTAACAAAGGTGTAAAGGCCCTGACACACCACGCAGACGCTAAAGAACTAGTGACGACTAAGGCCGACTTTGGTGTCGCCTCACGTCACCTAACAATGCCTTCTGTCTTGGCCAAAAAGTTGCACTTGATACTACAGTGGCATGCTCAAGGGGCTTTCCCGAACCTGTGTTGAGAGCTGGAGATAAATGAAACCGCCGAACAGCCAATCAGAGTGATTCCTCTCACCAACCGTGCCGACGCTGTCCGACGCAGATTCAACATGTAGAATTGGCCTAAAAAAGGCAGACGGGTAGGAATGGAGCTGGACACACCGCAAAAACTAGGGCGCTGCCTGGCGATCTCCTTGGTGTGTCAGGGCCTTATAGGGGCTAGACAGGATCAGCAGAACCAGATGGGGGAGCAGTGCTGTGTGTGTGTGTGTGTGTGCGTGCGTGCGTGCGTGCGTGCGTGCGTGCGTGTGTGTGTGTGCATGTCTGAGTGTGTGTAAGTGCTGTTTCTCTACACACCTTAAAGCAATGTGAATTCAAAGACTGGGACAACAATGTTACGCTGTTGCAATCAATTGAAATTAATGTACAAAGATTTAATGCCTGCATTGTTTTATTATGGCACTCTTGCAGAATCACACTCTTATGTTCATAGACATGTTCGTAGATTTATTGTCACCAATGCTTGTGATTTAAACACAATAAATAGTGGTGGCATCTAGTGACTTTTGGCCACATAGTGTCAATCAAATGATATTTTTAAATCAATAAGGACACCATTGAAATATATTTTTCAATGAAATCAATGGCTTCACAGATTTAGCTAGGAGATTTTTCTTGTAAGAGGTACCTTAAGCAGCTAAGGATGGACCCACACTAAGCACAGTATGAGAAAGTACTTTATGCAGACCTATATATATGCTCTCTTTTTTTAAAGCTTTAAAGCCCCAGAAAGATGAAGGGAGACACCTGACAGGTTGACTTCTTTTTTCCTTTTCTTTACGCTTGACTTAATTTGAGAATCTTGAAAAAGGAATTTTTTCCTGTTGCAATGTGAACATCATGCATTTCATACAGACTTTTTTTTGCAGTTCTGTGCGGCTGTAGGCTGAGCAAGGCGGCAGCTCTGTGAACTCCACCACAGGAGGCATTGATTCTGTCAATTTAATTACACAAGACAATGGTGAATTCAGGGGCTATCTGCCTATTGCCTGAAGCTGCTTCTGTCAGCAGGAGCAGATCCCAGTGCCTGTCTGGACCGTAGCCCTGACATTAAATAAATTCAGTGTGGGCATGCTGGTGTGTGTGTGTGTGTGTGTGTGTGTGTGTGTGTGTGTGTGTGTGTGTGTGTGTGTGTGTGTGTGTGTGTGTGTGTGTGTGTGTGTGTGTGTGTGTGTGTGTGTGTGTGTGTGTGTGTGTGCATGCGAGAGAGAGAGAGAGAGAGAGAGAGAGAGAGACAGAGAGAGAGAGAGAGAGGAAGAAGCAAAGCCTATTCTCAAGGCTAATGAAAGAGGTTGACAGGCTTTTAGCTTCTGGACTCTGGGGAGAGGAAGGAGGCTGAGCACTATGACACTAATTGCAGGTGTATAGTCACTGAGTGGACCAATCAGAGCTTATTATCTCTGCTGGTGTGTATTTGTATGGCTGTGTGTAAGGTGTAGTGCAGTCAAAAGTTGAGAGGCAAAAGTTCCATTTTGTATTCAATTTCTTTATCCAAGTCAATGCAAAGATGCATGAACATTGTGTTTCTGACATGCTAATGTAGCAGTTTGATATGCCTCATCCCAGCTAAATATGTGACATCACATACTGCTCAGGTAGGAGTAACTGAAATGCTGATGCCCTGTCCCGTTGGAATCCACCTGGTGCAGGATGTGGAAGTGGTGCTTCCTGGCACATCCCTTCCAAGGCTATTACAGCAAGCCCTGCAGGCTCAGAAGGCCGAAGCAACATAATTCGCAACCATGGCCATGCCACAACATTCACCAGCAGCTATGTCTTCTCCTGCAGAAACATGTCCACTGTGTCCTTGGCCAAAAGACACTTAAACCCAAATTGCTCCTGCTGCTTCATCGGCGGCGTATGAATTTGTATGAATGAGATTAGTTACTTCTGACGGTCACTTTACATAGCAGCCTCTACCATCAGTGTGTGAATGGATGTGAATGGGTAGGTGTGACCTGTGGTGTAAAAGCTTTGAGTAGTCAGAAGACAAAGCACTATACAAGTTCAAGTCCATTTACAATTTATATTTACACCCAATGGTTTCACATTAACAGGGAAAATGGGAGCAGATCAGTAAGAGGATTAAAACTGAAACACTGATCAAATACAGGGGGAAACAAAAAAGGCCTGTGCTTCAAAACAATGCTAAATATTAAATGGACTTGAGCTTGTATAGCTCTTTTCTAGTCTTCTGACTACTCAGTGAATTTACACCGCAGGTCACGCCTACACATTCACACACTGATGGCAGTGGCTGCTATGTAAAGTGACCATCAGAAGTAACTAATCTGATTCATACGCCACCAAGGTGCAACTTGGGGTTAAGTGTCTTGTCCAAGGACACATCGGACATGTAGCTGCAGGATCTCCCGGATGAGAGACCACCGACTCTACCTCAGCTGCCCCTAAATAAAGCCTGGTACCATCTACAGTTCAGGTAAATAATGGCCCTACCTTGGATTCTTACAGAAGTGCTTAGCAGAGCCATTTAAAAGTGTAATTATAATTTTCAGGACAGGGCATCTTGTATAAAAGTTTGTAATACACTTTTTCCCTCTCATTTTTTTCATATTTCCTGTTATTTGTAGACCTGTAGCTCTGTGTGTTGCTTTCTGTTGATGGTAGTACTCTGTTGATGGTAGGTAATGGGATCACTCACAAACAAATGAAGGAACAGTACAGGGGTTAATAAGGTTTAGATTGCAAAGCAGCTTTAAACAAAGAAAACTTCAAAGACAAGTTGTTGGCTTTTTAAAATTTGAGGTCAAGGTGATTTCTTTCATGTGTACCAGTGGTCCTCTCTTATAGCATAGAAGATGCTCAGGAGGCGAACCCTTCATGCATGCAGCCTGCTGTGCTAAGACTTGAATAACAGGGATTCTATGGAGAGCTGCCACGTTGTGTTACAGATGTCGTCCACCCCTGTAGATGGGGAGAGTGTCTGGCAGTTTTTATTTTCACACTTAGTTCATTCTCCTCCTCGTCCTCCTCATCCTCTTCTGCCTTACCTTGACTTCTTGTCACACACCTCACCTGACAGCTCTGACAGGTGCTAGAGGAGGAGAATTGTTCGTTTTTTTCAAAGTTTTTTTTCAATTGTAGGGTTCATGTTCATGAGCTTTTTAAGAGTTAATTAATGTGAGGGTAAGTATTTTATATGCTCTTAACAATTTAGAGTCAAATTATTCGCATTAAGTCTTTTTCTTTTTGCTGAAAGAAAAATAAACAAAGGAGCTGGTGCTCCCAATTTCTACTATAGAATCTTAATCATGTTTTACACTCTGTTATTCTAGAGACATGCTTCTCTCACACACAGGCCTGAATCACACACATGCACAAACAGGACCTGTGGACGGATGCATTAATGGAGAGATGCCCCTGAGCTGGTGGGCCTTTCTCAAGGGCACCTCGGTGCTCGAGAAATGGTCTGGCACCTATTCAGCTACCAGACCAACTTCCATATCTTTGATCCGCATCGGGACTTGAACTGGCGCCCCTCCGGTTCCCAACCCAAGTCCCTACAGACTGAGCTACTGCCAAGACCCAATATTCATCAATCATTAGCACTAAGCAACATTTAGCATATATCCATCCATTCATCCATCGGGGTCGCAGGGGGCTGGAGGCGATCCCAGCTGTCTTTGGGCGAGAGGAGGGGTACATCCTGTTCGCCAGTCAATCACAGGGCTGATGTATAGAGACAGACTGACAACCAGCCACACTCACATTCACACCTACGCACAATTTAGAGTCACCAGTTAACCTAACGAGCATGTCTTTGGACTTGAGGAGGAAGCCTGAATATCAGGAGAGGCCACGCATGCACGGGGAGAACATGCAAACTCCACACAGAAAGGCTCCTGTCCGACGGGGATTCAAACCATAAAACCTCCTTGCAACAGCGCTAACCAGTGAACCCATATTTATATATTACATTATGAATGAATGATATTGTTTACAGAGTAGAAAGAGAAAGTACACTCAGAACATCTCATTTGATTCTCACAGCAGCATGATCACCAAAATGGATGGAGCAGCTGCGCACTGTGTGAAATGCTTTAGTAGCCTGAAATCTAAATGCACGTGGGACACCTAACGAAAGCCCCTGTATATAGTTTCATAATTATACACTTTAAACATACTTTAGCAGACAGAAGTATATATTAAAGGTCCAGAATTTTAACAGCATGGAGTAAATTGGCAGGAATTATGTTTTATCATTCCCTTAACTGGTTCTCATATTTTAGTCCTGACCAATTTATATGATAGTAATAAAGTTGTACTCAGAGATATCTGTAGGAGGGGTTCTTCTCTGTGACAATCTGAACTGCATGGCTACAATGGGTGTAATCTTATGACCAGAACTGAAACTTCGTTTTGCTTACAGTAAGAAAAACAACAAAGCCCAAATTAAAATAAGATTCTAAAAGTAACCTTGAGCTGAAAATTACATTTGAGTGCACACACTTGTAAAAGTGAAGACTGAAACAGGAGCATAAAGAGTATGAGCAGGTCATAATTTCTCCTGTGAAGCGCTTTGATCCACTCCATGGATTTAGAGTGAAGCCAAGCAGAAGACTTTTATCTTGCAGCAGCTTTAACATCTCAACTTGAGTGACCCCTTCCTCCACTAGCACAGCTTCACTCACTTGTTTTAGTCTTAACTTTAAATTATTCAGCTCGAGTATAAATAGTCGAGTGAGCACTTTCCCAGTGAGCAGGTCATGGGGTTAAACGGGTTCTCTGTCTGAGCCTCTGAAGGTGAGCTGTAGTTGTAGCTCAGCAAACACCGGGTGCCTGGCAGCGCCCTCCAAGAGCCTGTCAAGTCAACATGGCGTTGTTGAATGATTCATGCTCCTCACTGTCTGCCCTTATGCAGCAAACAGACTGGACGGTGCACAGTACAACACTGTCTGTGAGCAGGTCAGAAATGTATTCAGGAGTGGGCGCCGGTAGCCTAGTGGTTAGTGTGCATGCCTCATGTACAGAGGCCATAGTCCTCCAAGCGGATTCAAACCCGACCTGTGGGTCCTATCCTGCATGTCATTCCCCACTCTCTCTCTCTCTCCCTGATTTCTGACTCCATCCACTGTCCTGTCTCTAAAATGAAGTGAATAGCATACATGTCCCTGATTATACATTAAAGGCAAATGTTTTATCCTCTGTTACAATATAGAAAACTGCTTACCCTAGCTTTTTCCATGAAGAACCAGTTAATATCATCATTGGTCAGATCTTCTCATAAAACACATAGCAATGGAATAATGACCCAGAAAGAGTGCACTTTAAGTTCAAATGCAAAGGCCATTCATTAAACATCATTAAATAGGTCCTTCTAAACAAGCCACACCTATAGATTCACACATATTAAAGCATAGTCATCATTAAACCCTTACATTACTTCTGTATCTCACAGACTTGAGCTGACTTAGAACCAGACTGAAGGAGTGGATATGAAGCTACATTCATTTGAATCATGAAATGATCTACTTTTCTCTTTATCTACGATTCTATTATCCAGAATTGTCAATGTCATAGTTTAACATTTTCATACATGTATTTGTGCTTGGAAACTCATATTAAATGTCATGCAAATAAAGCCTTTGGAACTGTATTGAATGTTTGAAAAACTAATGCAGATGTGACAGTGGTGGATCTCTACCCACGTGTTATTTTCAGCACCAAAAAAAACACATAATTGTGGAGAAACAGTACATAGACAAATTTGTGTTACTAATTAGCTAACATGGTGGAAGATAAGAATGGAAGTGCTCTTATAATGCAATAAAAGAAAATGTTCAATCTTTTTTGCCAGCCGGTACGAGGACTAATTTGTCTCATTGTTTAGAATATTCTCTTTCATGAATAGGAGATAAATGTAGAGGCTAAATGTTAGCGTGCCGTTATACTGTCTAAAAGAAAGAACATTTTCAAGGCATGGTTGAATGTGGCTAAGATGGAACACTTACAATTACTCCTTCCTAACCTTCAACCCACACTAACCTTAAACGCCAGCCCTGAAAATAATAGATGGTAAATGGACTTGAGCTTGTATAGAGGTTCTTCTGACTATTCAAATCCCTTTTACACCGCAGGTCACACCTACACATTCACACCCTGATGGTAGAGGCTGCTATGTAAAGTGTCCATCAGAATTAACTAATTCATTCATACACAACAGACGAAGCAACTTGGGGTTAAGTGTCTTGCCCAAGGACACATAACTGCAGGAGCTTGTCTGACTGTGTATGAACATGCCAGAGATCTGCACAAAAGTAAGTATGGCAGAAAAGACGAAGGCACTTGACCCCAACAAACTTTCTTCAGTCAGCTCCAAAAGAAGATCGGAGCAAAGCCAAGAGGCAAATGTTAGCCAAGAGGCTAGCGCCACTGCTACTGATCCAACATGCATGCACTGATTTCATTAAATGAAATCAACGGAGGGCCCATTCACTCTGCCTTTGCAGGGGACCCGACTTTTCTGTGGCAGTCCTGGTGCCGATAGAGCTGTTGAATCAAATCACAAAGACTTGTCAATAAACGGAAAAAAAAGTTGTTTCTGCGGTGTTGTTGACCCAAGTCAAAGCTCAACGTTTCAATCACTGATATGGATATTATTAATGCACCGTTATCTCCACTTCGTAAAACAAGCTAAACAACTCTGTTGAGTGAGAAAAGCAAGTGTCAGTGGCTTGTAGAGCCCCCTCCTACCTTGTCCTTCGTTCATCCACGCGAGCAACAGAGAGGAAAATAGAAATGGGGCATCAGGGTAAAAAAGGCGCGGACACTCCGATAGGAAACAATAGAATCAGGCTGATTTTGTCACTGACACTCGCTTGTGTGGCATGCTGTTATGACAGGCTGTAAAGAGCTTGCATCCAGGTTCAAATCCGACCTGTGGCTTCTTTCCTTTATGTCATTCCCCTCTCTCTCTCTCTCTCTACAGTTTCTTTTTTATTTATTTATTTTTTATTTTGCTTTTGAAGTTTTACAAAGAGTGAATACCTACATGCCTATATGTAAAAAATAAAGACATTTAGCAGGCAAGCCAAACAGGAATTTTGTAATCTGAGAAACAGGACAAGACGAACCAGACACACAGGACAGACAGGGCAAAAGCCAGACAGACAAATAGGATATATTCCAGAAAAGAATGGCAGGGTCATACTGAGAAGTACTGCACATTATGGTTTGCTGTAGTTTTAGTAACAAACAAGAAAATAAACAATGTTTATAAATAATTGAACAAAATAGAAATAAAATATTGAGATAAATTGAAAAAACAGCAGTAAAAGACAAAAATAGTATACATGGTTAAATTGGACAAATGATAATGAGAGAACAACTTAATGAAGTGATATGAGGAACTGTTTGTGGAAGTAAAGACGAATCACAGTTGAAGGTATTGCAAAAAGGACGACCAGATATTTTCAAAGGAAGCCATATTATTTTTTTTAAATGCTGTCAGTTTTTCGAGATTTGAGTGGTCTGTGAGTGTCAAGGTTTGAGGAAAACTGGACCCAATTGCAGAAACCAAAAACAATTTATTTTAATGAAAAGGCAAACAAAAACTTACTAAATTAAATGTCCAAAAAAAGTCCAATGAAAAAATCCAAAAGGGTAACAAAAAAATCCACAAGGGAAAAACAAGGTAGCCACGAGGATCACGGAAAACAGGAACGAACACCGACAACATTAGACAATGAACTGACACAGAGGGGAAGAAACACAGAGGGTGCATTCGGATTGTCCCTCCTATCTACTTTCACTATCCACTTTACCTTAACCCCGTGAAAACGTCACGGGGTTAAGGAAAGGTGTTAGGAGAATTCATAAAGGACTTAGGGAAAGGCGATCGCGTTGTTTTGACAATCCGACCACATTTCCACTTAATGTAACGTAACTTAACGACGTAATAATGCGACGGCGGCGGAGGTTAGTGACGTGGGTCTGCCATGGTGAAACTACAATCTTACGAAAATGGACTACTAAAAGCTCATCTAAAAATCTTTCCCCTGTGCATTCTTACCGGTGAAATAATCCTAATAACCACGAGGTTGGAATTAAAATAAAAGGAACATAAGATACCAGGATACTTCACCTTGATCGTTTTACAACATCAGCATCACGTTCATAGTTCACCTCTGTGTTTAAGATTGTTGAAAGTTGTTCATATTATTGCAGCTTGGTAACTTCCATGATCTGAGTCCCTTTTCCTTTTTCTTTTCTTTTTTATTAACAATATTTTATATTACAAGTTCTCGTGTGAATCAACATTAACAGCAAAGCATCTTCACTAAACATTATTCACCTTCTTCACACACACATAATATGAATAAAGAAATAAAATAAATACAAAGGCCGTAACAAATTTTAAGTCAAATCAATATATAAACCCAATGCAGATTGTCTCCACATTTCTCCTCCAACAGATCGTTAGTTTTCGTGAACGGTCGGATGCGCGAGTCGCTTTAAAAGTTGCGGCCGCAAGGAATTGTGGGTCGGCATTATCTCATCTACTTTCGTAAAGGATGGTCCAGTGGTTCCTATGCTAAAGGAGGTTATAAAGGAAGCATTGACCCACCTTTCCTTAGCTTTTAGAGAATTCGAACGGCTCTTATCATGGCCGCCACTTAAACGCTTCCGGGGTTAAGGAAAAAAGGATAGTGAAAGGAGATAGGAGGGACAATCCGACCGCACCCAGAGACTAAATAGACACAGGGGTAATCAACACAGGTGAGACTAGTTAGACAGGTGAAACTAACAAGACACAGGTGAAGACAATCAGGGCAATCAGACAGGAGGGAAACACACAGAGGCAGGAACAGAAACAAGACTAGAAACACAAGAACTACAACATGAATCAAGGAACACAAAGGACACAGAACTTATGAATGTAACAAGACACACTAGAACATGAAAAGACAAAATAAAACTGGAAACACTAAAGACTAAACATGGAAACACCAAGATCAGAAATGACAAAGACAGGTCACACTTAAGACCAAACAAGGACACATTAACACACAGGGAAACAAGCAACACTAGGGAAAATGAGAACTACTAAAACAAGAACTAGAAATCTAAACTCTGAAATTACACAACTAAACAAGACTAAATCATGACAGTGAGTAGGTTGAGCCAGTGAAGTATGGATATTTTGGTTCTGTCTTTCTAGTTTAGTAGTATGACTTTTTTGGCAATGGTTAGTGATATTAACAGGAAGGGTTTGAGGTGTTTTGAGAGTGATAGAGAAGAGATGTCACCTAGTAGTGCAATGATGGGGCATAGGGGGATGCTGAGGCTGAGGATCTCAGACAGCTTGCTCATCTCTCCACAGTTTCTGACTCCATCCACTCACCTATCTCTTAAATAAAGGCCTTAAAAAACAAAAAAACAAATCCAAAAAAACTCTTCATGTTATTTAGTGGTCAGACCTTACTACCAAAATATAAGGAATGTAAACTATGAAAGTGTAAAAGCTATAGAGCTCTTCAGGAGTTCCACTTGTAACTTTGACATGTATTGTTTATTGACAGTAAGTTATGTCATCTTCAAGCCAATGTTTGATTTCTACTTAATGTAGAGTTATTCTTTTATTCAACTGTTTTGTAAGTTAGGGTTAGAAACAGGCACAGTGGGGCCATAGTGTCATATGAATGGATGGTTGAATGGAGTTTTCAGCAGAGTGGCTGTGAGCAGTCAGGCTGTGAGGGAAGCAGCACTGCAGCTTTCCACTTTACAGGCTCAGAAGACGCTGGCTCTGTTCACAGCTTCAGCACTTATCTCCCCTGAGCAGGTGTGTGTACGTGTGTCTGTGTGTGTGAGCAAGTATGGATTTATCTGACTTGTTTTTCCTCGACATTCTGATGGATGTTTGTGAATTTGCAAGCGTGGGATTGAGTGCTTCTGTGTGTGTGTGTGTGTGTGTGTGTGTGTGTGTGCGTGTGTGTGTGTGTGTGTGTGTGTGTGTGTGTGTGCGTGCGTGCGTGCGTGTGTGGTGTGTGTCTGTGTATTATTGAGTTTGGGTGTGAGTGTTGTCTAGTGTAAATGTATGAGGGATTTGTCTGTGCACTGTTTCTACATGTTTACACATTTCAACATTTATACATGTTCCATATCTGTGGATGTTTATCTGCATGTTTATGTTCATAGAGTAAGAAAAGACGTATAAAAAGTTGTTTTTTTTCAGTTTTACAAACAAGAATTTTCAGATGAATGATTGGGAGGCAGTTTATCCTCCAATGACAGAGGCAGAGCGGGAAATGGGTGAGTGAAATACAGTCTTCTCGTCTGCTTTATTCACTGAAAGAAACTCCAATGTAATAGCCCTTGCAATCTTTCTCAGTGGACAATGAAGTACTGTAGTGTGTCAGAAAGTCAAAGCTGTATTGACTTAAATGTCTCAGTGCTGCTTCCCACCAAGCAGGGAGAGTCTCTGTAAAAAACTTACTACACATGGTTGAATTTCTGCTACTGTTATACTGCTGCTCATGGAAAACTCTAAACAGTAAGCCAGTCGTGTATCATTTTCACTACAACGCACAGCGCTTCCATTTTTTATTTCAGTTTTCAGTTTTTGCTTTTATCTGCAACCCTGGTGACCAGCAGCCATAGAAAAGATGGAAAACAAAGATGCCTATGAAATGCACTGACTTGACATGTTCATGTGTAAAAGAGGCTCATGTGTCTATATCAAAAACTGCCTTCACTAAAAAAGGACTGCAGAGTGATAGAATAAGGGCGCGGTCACACTGGCAATCCGTACCGTGCCAAAGCACGCTTCAACCCTAAAGTCCAGTTCGTTTGACCAGTGTGACCGCTCCGTAACGTGCTCAGGCACAGTACACTTCCTTGGCTTTTGCACATCTCGGAGAGGTGTGCTTCGGCACGGTACACTTCATGCACGAGCACAAGCACGCGGGTACACAACGCTGACAGCCTTCATTATGGAGAAATCCAAAGTTTTATGGCTGTATCTGACTAAACACGACTCAAAATAAGTCACAAAGTAGCTGTCATGTTCTCCGTGTTCTCCGATGTGCGGACGCGGACTCTTTTATTGTTTGGACTCTTCCCTTTTTTTTTCTCTCTCTCTCGAGTCCGCCTGTTTGTAAACTGAGCACGCTTCAAAATAACATAAAGCATGCATGTGCTGTATTACGACGTTATGTACAAGAGGTAATCGTGCTCAGGCACGTTTAGTCCTCATGCAGTGTGACCGCGGGCCGTGCCGGCCAGCGGGGGAATGGCGCAGCGGCGGGCCAATCGTGCTTGGGTACGGCACGGTACGGATTGACAGTGTGACCATGCCCTAAGTACACCACATTTGTTGACCATAAGAAAACTTTGTTTAAAGGTCACATATTATACTTTTTTTCAACCAGTTTAAATAAGTCTCAGAGCTCCCCAAAACATGTCTGTGAAGTTTCTCGTTCTAAATCCACTCTGATCCTGTATTTGATCATGCATATAAACCCCTCTATTTCAGCCCTGCTCAGAACAGGCTGTTTCTGTGTCTGTAGCTTTAAATGTATATGAGCTGTGTCTGACCACGCCCCTCTCTGGAAGGGGTTGGGTGGCTCTGGATTTTTCACTCCCTGTCCGATTGTTCTGCTCTCTGAGTCTGCCTTCTCACCATTAAAGGGATACTTCACCCATTTGCATTAAGCTTTGTATCAGTAGTAAACTTGTGTTTTTATTGAATGGTCTTGCATCCAGCCCTCATTTCCCCCTGAGACGGGAAAAATCTGTATTTTCTTTTCTGAGAAGCAGCCGCAGGTGATGCAAAAATCGTCATATTGCGTCAGCTGCGGCTGTTGTGGTTAGCAGGGGTGAAACTACATTGCTAGTTCCTCATGTTTTCGACCACTGAAGCTACAGACCTATTACAGATCAGTAGGCGGGGCTTCACTGCCAGAATCGAAACTTAACGTCCGCCATCTTGCTTGGAAGCTATGCTAACAGGCTCTATGGAGAAAGCTGATCACCGAGAATGGCGAAAAAAGTATGTTTCAACTTCAAACTGATATGACTGAAGGGGATTTTGAAGGTCTTGTGCTCGAATCGGATGTTTGTGGTTCTTTCTACGAGCCGCAATATAGCGGCGAGCTGGCTGCTGGTGCCGACAGGCAGGCTAGCTAGCCTAGCTGGCTAGGTCCGCGGCTGTGAGAAGGAAGAAGGAGCCGGGGCAGACTTGTGTTGTCGGTGCTCTCACTGTTTGCCTATGGACACAGACATAGAAATCTCGGAATCAGTTGAGGAAACGGCCGTATGTTTTGTTGTTGTCCGTATATAATGCTGCATTCAGGTGCTGCTCGCAGTTGATGTGCAATACGTGCATGAATAAAAAGTATGTTAACAAAACACAAAACCGACTTGAGCAGGTGTTTCATGTGCATTTTACAACTCGGAATCTCGTTTTCCCGATACCACGTGAATGCACCATAACTTCTCTACTTCAGCGGGAGTGGCCTGCGGTGCTGTGCATTCTGGGAGTTGTTGTCTTTCATCCACATGAGCCAAAAAGACACTTACTGCCTTTTCTTGGTCAAGAAGGCACCAACTTCAAAATTTATTTCACATTTCTACTACATATATGACCCAATGTCAATACAGATTCATGTTTCAACGGGTGAAGTATCCCTTTAACAAACACCCATCTGTGGAAGTGTAACCCACCTGGGGGAGGGGTTACTGCCCTTTGTGATGTCATGAAGGGAAAATCTCCAAACGGCCTGTTTGAGCACACATTTTCTGAAAAGGGGAGCAGGCAAAAGACGGAGAGGATGGACTTTTCTCATAATGGGGGGGGTTTGTAGACAAGTTAGGGACACATATTCACAACACTTTACAACATGGTATAGTGTATTTTACATAATATGTGACCTTTAAGACACCTGAAAAACAAAAGCAAAAACCATCATCACCCCTTTGGTTGAGTAAATGGACTATAAACTGGTAAATTGTCTGAGCTTGTGTAGCACTTTTCAAGGTTCAAGATTGTCTTTATTATCCCTGTGAGAGGGCAATTTGTTTTGCAGTCAGCAGTAAAAAACATACATACAGCCAGCAATCAGCATACAACATAAGAAGGCCACTAAGAAGCAATGTCCAATGGACAATCAATAAATACAATAGAAAAAAATTGTGAAAAAAAGCAACTCAATTAGTTGTTTAAAAAAGCGATAGCAGCAGGGACAAATGAGTTCCTCAGTCTCTTCGTCCTATATGCTGGCAGGCTGAATCTTTCTTTTCTTTTGATTACTCAAAGCAATTTTGAACTCCATGTCACATTCACCCAGGCAACTGTGGCTCAGTTGGTAGTCGTCTCTTAACCAGAAGGTTGAGGGTTCGATCCCCAGCTCCTGCTGAGTAAAAGAGCTTTGAGTAGTCAGAAGACTAGAAAAGTGCTATATAAGCTCAAGTCCATTTACCATTTACCCATTCTTGGCCAAGGAGACATCAACATGTGGACTGCAGGAGCTGGGATCAAACCGCCAATCTTCCTATTAATAGGACTGGACCACTAAGCCACAGCCACCTCAGTAAAGTCTGATGTCAGTTTTAGCTGTCATCGGCACAGTCTGATCTGATGTTACACCATGTACAGTACATCATACATACTAGGGTCACAGTAAGGGGAATTCAGGGATATAGAAATAGATATACTATTAAAAGGAAGAGAAGAAATGTTCTGTGTGTGCACAAGGCCTTCATGCCATAATGGTTTTATCTTTAGCCATTCTTCCAAAAGCCCATTATTTCACAGTCAACACAAAGTGCCTCCAAACATGTGATACAGCAATAAAGATAAAATCAGTAGGATTTGTATGGAGCCTGAACAGTGACAGCTACTTTTCCCTGCTCCTCTCTCTGCTGTGAGCATCGCGGGGCACGTTAAGGCACACCAACGTATAGCCTACATTGCTGCACAAACACGCACACACGCACACACACACACACACACACACACGCACACACACACACACACACACACACACACACACACACACACACACACTGGAGCACCAGCCACCACGCGCACCTTTTTACTTTTTAATGCAAAAGCATTATGTCATTCTGTGGGAAACACTGGACTGCATTCATGCTGGGGGTATCAGATCGGAAGGCGGGTTCAGGGTCAGTTCTCGTCCATATGCAGATTATATGTAAATCACGCTCTCATTGCCCCCTCCCCTCAAACCCTCCCCTCCACGCCAAAAAGGTGACAGAGAACTGAAACCGAAAACCACTCACAATGTAAACAAATCTGTCATTGTAAAATTTAACTGCCATCGTAAAAAAAAACTGTCATTAAAAAAAGAAAGACCTGGAGAAATCCTCTGAAGAGTGTCACTGAAAAACACAAAAGAATGCAAAAGCTATTAAAATAAAATAAAATATTTTTTAATCATCAATCAATCAAACTTTATTTCTATAGCACATTTAAAACAACCTTGGTTGACCAAAGTTCTGTACAAGCGTAAAACACAATGTGAAAAAAACAATAAATGAAATAAAATAAAGAATGACACACAATAGAAATACAATAAATAGCATTTAATGCATTTTCTTTGTTCTTCATTGAAACTTTTTTCAGCGCCAATACCTGTTTCAGTGCCAATACCTTTTTTTTTTTACAATACAAGTGTTTCAATGCTAATCTTTCTTTTTGTTAGTTCAGGTGTGTTTTCAATGCCAAATGTTATTTTTGATGACAACATTTAGCTGTCACTGTTTTGGCTCCATTGATTTGTTGTTGGTGTCGTCCAAAGAGCAATACAGAAAGCAGCTTTGGTTGAGCTTGGCGTTGATAAAAGATAAAGTGAGAGCAAAGCAGTCAATCTGAGAAATAAAGTATTATTTTCTAATTTTGGCACTGAGATTACATTTAGAAGAACTTGAATGAACATGGCCTACACATCTGTGAAACATTCAAGGGTGGTGGCTTTTGTTTGAAAGCAGCCAAAGCCATGTTTCATCCAGCCAACTTACTCTACTTTTATTGGTTTGTGCTTGTAATAGAGAGGGCAGAGGACAGAGATGTTACAGAGCTGCTATTGTTTTTTAAAGCAACCTGAAATACGTTTTTTTGGATAATCAGCAGTTAGGGGCGCCAGTAGCTCAGTCCATAGGGACTTGGTTTGGAAACCGGAAGATCACCGGTTCAAGTCCTGATGCAGACCAAAATATGGAAGTTGGTCTGGTAGCTGGAGAGGTGCCTGGGTACTTCCAAGATGCCCTTGAGCAAAGCACCAAACCTCTGATGTGCTCCCTGCGTAGCAGCCCCACTCTGACATCTCTCCTTTAATGCATGTCCACACATCCTGTTTGTGCATGTGTGTGAGAAGCATGTCTCTAATTAACAGAGTGTAAAACCAGAATTTATCTCGGGGATAAATAAAGTATATACAAAATAAATAAATAAATCATAAGCTGCTAGCAATCAATGAATCAATCTTTAATTGTATCGCACTAATAAATAATAAAGTTGGCGTAAAAGTATGTGTGGGGCTTTTGCGAAGAAGTGAATATATTTTAATTTTATTCTTTTTGGTTGTTTGTGTGTGAAGTTGTTTATGGAGTGGTTCTTGGGAGAGGCTGGTTTTCTGAAAGGATATGAAAACTCTATGGTTACCCTCTTTCTCTGTCTCCAAAGCCCACTCTATCACCATGGCAACCAAACTAATCATTTCCTCACTGAATATGCCAGATAAGTCAGACTTTAAAGACTAAAAAAATCTATCCTTACCTCTCATCCCTTCCTCTTACTCTCATGTGTCCCTCGCTCTCTTATCCCTTTCCTCTATTCACTCTCTCCATGATTTATCTTTTTATTAAATCTCTCCCTTCCTTGTCACTCCTTCACTGCCTACACATCTCACTGTTCCCCCTTCCTCTCATATTTCCCTGCATGGCTCTCCCTCCTCCTATCGCATTCACTCTCATCCTCTTTTCCTCTTTCTCCTCGTCTGCTTTGCTTCCCCCTCCATGCATTTTTCTTCAGTCTTTCTCTCTCTCCCCTTTCTTCATTGGATTAAAAAGACACACCCAGTGCAAAAACATCTCTCTCCATGGCAGAGGCCCATAGTGAGATATGAGAACTGGCATGCTGCTGACACTCACCATCTGTCCCCGAGACATAGGGACCCAAAGGGAGAGCGAGAGAGAGAGGGAGAGCTAGAGAGAGGGGAAAAGGAGAACAGGGCAGGCTTATTGGAAGCCACCAAGACAGCCCCGATGATTTCTGCCTTTCAATTTGCATTTGCGCTTCAAGGGCAAAACTGCTGCTCTACTTACAGTGTCTGAAGCAAAGGTTTAAATTCTGTATTGGAAGGGGCTTCTTGTTGTGCCACAGATGTGGGAATTGGTATGAAAAAATGAAAGTATAAATGTGATGGTTAAATACTTGTCTGTTGTTTGAATGTTGTCACTTTTCATCCAAATACAAACTGTTTAAAACAGGTGATTTAACAGATTGTGTCCCGAATGGATAGGTACTATAACTACTGTCATATAGTACTGTCTGCAAAGGTTCTTATTGAGTTAATGGTAGATACATCTCCTCTCATCCGGGCGACAGTCTTGAGGTCTAAACTGACTGGTGTACAGAGCCTTCAGATTTAAGACCCTCAGACCACAACATGGTGGTAAATGGACTTGATGTTGTATAACTCTTTTCTGGTCTTCTAACTACTCACACCTACACATTCACACCCCTTCACACAAGGATGTCAGAGGTTGCTATGTAAAGTGACCATCAGAAGTAATTAATCACATTCATACACAGCAACTTGCGACTTGGGGTTTGTGTCTTGCCCAAGGAAACATCAGACATGTTGCTGCAGGAGCTGGCGATTGAACCCTACCAACTGAGCCACAGCCGCCCCAAAACATTTGACAAATCAGTTCAGTCTACATTTAAAGATAGAGTCAAAAGCGTTTTCATAAAATATGAAACATAGACTTATGCAAAAGTAATGCTGCTCCATCATCTCGTCTGGGCCTCCATACGTGTGTGGTGGTGACTGTGTCTGACAGAGACTGGATGTTCATGTTTTGATTTGTTTTGGTTGATTCGGGATGTTTCTGAGGGGGAGCTATGGTGTGATTCCCCCAGCCAATGAGAGCGCACAGATGAGTTTAGGAGAGGATACAATTCAGCGATTGAATGCGATTCAAACCAGCGAATATGGACGTGGATGTAGCAGCAAAGAAGAAAAAATGTAATCATGGTGAGGCGAAATGCAGCTCGACCAAACATCTACTACCCACAGACGCTAAGTCAGCCTGTTTTCTGTTGGACAGGCAGGTGCTAATCCCCAGTGGTTAGCTTGTGCTAGTGTGCGGTAGCTTTTAAAGTTAAAATATGTTATGGTTTTGAAAAGTAACAAAATCAAAATAACCAATAAAGGCAAAAAACAGAGTTTTTCTATTACTTAGGCTGACACAAACCGGGTCGCCCCCCGGTGGAGGAATGAACTACCATACTCCATTCCATATGCAGAGTCCCTTTGCATCTCAAGAAAAAGCTATCGACGCAGCTCTGTCATGAATACCTACACTTAATGATATTGATGATGATGATGGTTTTGATTTTGATAATGACGATATTAAGGATGGGGTCGATGCTGATTAGAACTCTCGAGAACAGCTGTCGGTGTTTTTGTTGCTGATGATTTTTGCCTTTAGTTTCAGAAAAAAAACCTCTGCTCTGCCTCTGGTCACTTCCTGTGTGTTAGATCGGACTTAAAGCTGTTTGTTTTGCAAGTACCTACATTCTTTCCTCTTCTCTAGATCCTTGCTTGTGTTGTATTTACTCTCTGATGTGTGTCGCTTTGGATAAAAGCTTCTGCTAAATGAATTGTAGGATTGTAGAATGAATTCCAAAATGTGCAGTGATAAATAAAATGGTGTTATTTGCTTGCCTGACTATCTGCAGTGGACAGAGGGACCAAAATGCAAGTCCTGCAAATACTTTATATCTACAAAAAGAACCCACACATGACAAATGTGATGTCCCGGCCCCTGCCTGTTCCCCGATGAACAACTAATAATAAGGCCAAAGATATTGATAACCATTCACCATTACATGTGACATCACAGTCTGTTTCCATTTGTAGATGACTGACTTTTCAAGTCTATTTCCTCACAGCTTTTGATTTCGCTCTTCTAGTTAAATGAAAAGGTCATGCTTTTAAAAGATCAGAACACATAGACCTGGGGACCAACATGTGACCTACATGGATCTCCTTATTAGCCCAGTACTTCATCCCATAATCCCTATGACTCTATCCACTTTCCTGTCTCTACAATAAAGGCATAAAAAGCCCACAAATAAATCTTAGAAATATATAGATTTAGTCATCTGTACATTTTGATCTGAAGGTTCATCCGATGAAAGGTGTTTGAAGTATGTTCCATTATTAGCCATTGTAAATGTGGAGCATCTGTAAGTCTTACATCACATCGTGCATTATCACAGCTCATGCATAGGAAACCTGTATTTAGTTATTTGATCAATCTAGGATCTACCTAAATATCAAATATCAATAAGATATAAACAAAACTACCACTTATAACTACGTAATGGAAATAGTAAATGGTAAACAGACTTGAGCTTGTATAGCACTTTTCTAGTCTTCTGACTACTCACAGCACTTTTAATCAATCATTATTTGTATGTCGCCAACAAGTGTTATTTCGAGACGCTTTACAAAAGAGCATATGGGATAATATGCAGGCAGGATTTCTCCTTTGTGTTCCTCGCGTTCCTGTTGTCCACACTTCCTTGCCGCTGAGATGGAGGTCGGAGAAGGCCGTGCATGAATGAGGACGACACACAACTACTTTACACCGCAGGTCACACGTACACATTCACACACTGATATGTAAAGTCTCCCTCAGTATACACTAAACCCATTCATACACATTCATACGCCACCGCTGAAGCGGGGAGCAATTTGGGTTTAAGTTTCTTGCCCAAGGACATATCGGACATGTGCCTGCAGGAACTGGGGCTCGAACCTCCAACCTCATGATGCTCATGATGGATTAAGTCTTTGTAATAAAGCAATGAGTATGGTCTTTTTACCTGCTCTTCTGTAATATTAAATAACAAAGAGTAAGGTCTTTTACCTGCTTTTTGTAAAGCGTCTTGAGATAACACTTGTTATGAATTGGCGCTATACAAATAAGATTGATTCATTGATTCATTGACTTCCTGTTGAGAGAAGACCGACTCTACCACAGCCGCCCCACGGCTTGTCCCAATACGTCAAAGAGCTACAAGCACCTCCAGATATGCTACATAATCTTTTAACCAACAACCAAAAATGCAACATGCAATGAGAGGCATACGTGGTACAGGCAATGCTTTCAGATCAGATAAGTCCTGCAGTCCAGACAAATCAGAATTTAATTACTTTCTATGATCTCGTCAGTTTGATAAGAGATTTGAGATGCCACTTCTCAGAGTCTGCAGAGTATGTCACCTGTTACTCACATTCCACCCACTCATCGTCCTTGCTCTCCACTATTTGTGTCTGTGTCTTTGTGTCTGCGGAATGATTTGGCCTGCAACCTCTCCTGACGCCAAGCTCTAATTACTGACATTTCTCCTGAGATGGGCTACTGCATTGTAGGTCTTTCAGCACCTTTCATTCCATCAGTGGGCGCACTTGGAAAGGTCACACTCCACATAACACACCGTGTAGTCTATCAATGAGCTACCCAGTCTCATAGCAGTTCTTTGAATCGCCACAAAAAAAAGTTCAAGCTATATATTTCTTTACGTAGACAAAAACTTGTCAGTCAGCTAGATTTCAATTAAAATAAATTATTTCAATTGGAAGCATGGTCATTGCCTGTGACATGAAATCATTTGTGTGTCAGTCAGCACAACTGCACCATGTAGTGATGAGTCAAACAGCTTGTCATTAACTTACCTGTTTTATTGATCAAGTTGTGCAGCAGCAACAGCTGTGGCTCAGTGGTGGAGCCCTGTGTCTCTCAACCGGAAGGTTTAATCCCCAGCTCTTGCAGCCTGATGTCTGATGTGTCCCTATAGGCAAGACATTTACCCCAAGTTGCGTCCGCTGCTTCATTGGCGGCGTGTGAATGCGTATGAAGGGATAAATAAATACTGATGGACACTTTACTAAGCAGCCTCTGCCATCAGTGTGTGATTGTGTAGGTGTGACCCTGCGGACTACAAGCACTTTGAGTAGTCAGAAGACTTGAAAAGCGTTAAACAAGCTAAAGTAAATTCACCAATTACCATCCAAACAAGCTTCATTTTCCCAAAATAAAGTCGAAGCGCAGGTGTTACTGAGATAGAGCCTAACAAGTGGAAAAGTTCTTATTTCCACACAAAACATTGTTTTAACTGACATTGCAACATTTAAAAAAAGAGTATGTTCAACGAAACGTCTCTTGTGTATTTATAGCAGTTGTTCTACAATGAGGTTTATTTTCAGTAGCTGGTAAATGTTATTCACTGGAAAGGTAGATAAAGCTTATCATTTCTGTACTGAGCGTCTGAATAAACATTAACAAAATATTTTCAGTATAATAATGAAATACAATAATTATACATTTTGGTTGAAATAGAAAAAGAACTTGAAATGATAAAAATGTAAGGCTCTATTCAGGGACGCTGGAAGTCAGTTATAGTTGTGGGTGCTAAGAGAAAAAAATGTGTTTTTGATGACGTCATACTCTGCTGTCAAAAAGCACATTTTATTAATTAATGTTCGGGATTATAAATACTTAGAGTCTTCACAACCTCACACTGAAAGTTCAGACATGGCTTACGAGCAGTTTATAGTTTTTAATTGACAGAGCAGGGAGGGTGACGTCCAAGACGCACAGACAGATTGGAGCACTTCGGACAGCATCAGTTTTTTTTAACAGAGACTACAGTCTGTAGTGTTGTTCACACACTTCACTGGTAAACCTGTAATCGTAGAGCAGATGATCAGTTTCAGTTTTTCTTTCTTGTTTGTCCACTTTGAGTATGCACATCAACCATGGCACGTTACCTGACTCTCGCTCGGCCATACTGTATCTCTCTCTCCCTCTCGGTGCATACCCACCATTATCTTTAAATGCAAAATGAGGGAATGAAGCTTTTGAAAAAAGAGGGTTTGCATCGCAAGTAAATGGCGATCTAATGTTTCGACTAGTAGATAAACCTTAAGTGCGGTTACTAAAGACTCTTCAATTCAAGACAACAGGTGAGCATCGGAGATGTAGAGACGAAGTGGATTTGTGCAGTTGTTCCGCTCTGTCAGAAATTGTTCTAGAGGTTCTAAAATAATATTCAGCTAGAATTTCAAAATCCAGGGTAACAACTAGTCATGCTGCTTTGTCTGACAGGAGCTCTTTGATTTCTTTTATTGTGTTAAAACCTCTGAAACGCCTCAATGTGTGCGCCTTGATCTTGTCACTCTGCAGAAGGTATTAAAACACGGTACAGACTGTTATAGTAAATGGACACAAACAGGTGTAGGCTATACATCCACATATGCCATAAAACAGGGTTAACTATAGTTTAAGTGTTCTAAAAGCTGATGGTTTTAATTGTCCCTGATTTAAGAGGGTTTCAGCAGCACCCCTTTACTTCCCACGACCCTGAGTATATAAACTTTGTCTGATGTGTTCACGTACGTTTGCTCTGATTATTCAAGTACTTTCTTTTGTCATATTTTATTAACTACTCTAACTTCCACAACCACAATTACATGGTAATATACTTTTTATCCAGTAGATGGTGCTATTGTGTCATTATATGAATTGTGTTGGTGATAGTAAAGTGACTGTTTTGTCTGACAGTAAACGAGCTGGCATGAGCAAGACACTAAAGTTTGTCCTCCATCATTCCACAGATGTTATTTTGGCTACACAGTGTTTCCTAGCGTGTCTGTCGGTCCAGATTTCTCCGAGGTCTGGTGCTGGTAACATGTACACAGTCTTAAATATTATATTTGCAACAGTATACATTACTGGTTTAACTCTGTCTCAAGAGCAGTCTCCGGTGATCTGGTTTGAGTTGATTTAATTTGATGTTTTATTTCCAGATAATTGATTGATTGATTGATTGATTGTATTTATTTACGTGTCATGCACACAAAGAACCCAACCGCTGGCTCTGTCTTAAACTGGGTATTCTGTCTTTTCTCCCAGCAGGCTTTGCAGATAAAATCTGCTACAAAAAGTTTCCTTTTCTAAAGCACAACTCAAGTTTAACTCCCATGATTGCCAGCCTCGACACCATCTTTTGTCATGGCGTTGATTGAGCGCCCCCTGGCAGTGGAATCTACATACTGTGCCTTTACATATATGTTGTTTCAATATTTTGCAAATCATCACATTCTGTTTTCATTTACATTTAACACAGCGTCCCAACTTTTCATAATTTGTTGTTTTATTTGACATCTAGAGAATATCAATACAAACTCCTTGTGATGTTTTATTTACAAAGACTCAACAATTCTACCACGAGCTCGCTGCAAGCTGTCCAAACTGCCTTGGGCCATGTTTAGACTGACTTAAAACGAGATTTCTTCATGCACATAATGAATAAATTCTCTTATCTCAAACATGCACACACTACAGGATATGAATATAATTGTGCACCACTCACTACAGGATATTATCAGTATTAATGTGTTTGCCAGAGGGAGCAACATAACACCAAGGAGATGTAAACAAAGTAGAGACAGACGACAACATTCTGTGGTGATGCTTTGCGGTAAAAAAAAAAAAGAAGAAGAAGCTGAGGGCTCAACAAGTCTGGATGAGAAAATGTTTGGGGAGACAACACAGGTTTTCTGTTCTTCAGCAATAGCTGGAGGTGATATCGTACCTGTCTGCTTTCTGTCAACAGTGGTACGCTAAGTTATACTAGGCTCAGGGGTAAGGATGTTTACGGTTACTTGGAGACACAATGTCTCTGTCTCCTCTTCTTTTGACTTTCATTGGCTGTTGAGAATCAGATGGGAAGGGTCAGACATAATCATCCAGATTATAAAAAGCAATCCTTTATGTGAATCAAGTTTGATATTATCATGGCAGTTCCAATCACATGCAAGTCATAGGGAGCTTTCAGGCTGGATCAGTTAAGCCCTAATATTGTGTGCACAGCAGCATCAATATCATTTAAAACTATACATTTAATAGAAATGTGACTAATAATAGTACAAGTACAGCTGAATTTAAATGTGACTTATAAAACCATTGACAACTACATTATAATAATGTGACTAATAATAGCACTAACAACTAAAAGAGAGGAAGGAGGAGGAAGGAGAGATAGACATACCGTAAAACTACTGTAAAAATTGCCCATACCAATCCGTGCCCCTTGTTGTGATTAATTGCTCTGCCCCCTGGTCATCTTGAAGTCACTATAGGTCTCATGAACTCAAACACATGACATACAAGAGCTGCTTCCATCAGAAGTATGTGATTAATTCATGTCTCCTGATCAGACCAGGGTTATCATTGTAAGCAGGATCCAAAAATAAAAATGTGTGCACAAATATCAATCAATCAATCAATCTTTATTTGTATAGCGCCAATTCATAACCAGTGTTATCTCAAGACGCTTTACAAAAAGCAGGTAAAGGACCTTACTCTTTGTCTATTAATATTACAAAGAGCAGGTAAAAAGACCATGCTCATTGTTATGTTACAAAAAGCAGGTAAAAGACCTTACTTATTGCTATATTACAAGGACCCAGCTTAATCCATCATGAGCACTTTAGCAAAGCAGAAAAAGTTACATTGGTAAGAAAAAACTTCCTTATTAAAAGGCAGAAATCTTCGGCGTGATCCCAGGCTCATGACGAAACAGCCTTCACAGCCTAGACTGCGCCGGGCTTGGAAAGGGATAGGGGGAGATGGGATAAGATGCAGGGAGAGGGATAGGGAACAAGGGAAAAAGGGGGGGGGTGATGTTCAGGTAGGCCGTCCACCTACGATCCCGAAGGGAGGGGGGGAGGGTTGTTTTGGCAGGCCGTCCACCAACGATCCCGTGGAGCCTAAGAGGGCTCAGCAGGAGCAACAATCCCGAGGAACCTAAGAGAGCTCAGGAGCTCCCAGAAGAAGATGTGGTTAGTAACTGGGATTTAAAGATAGTGACATGCAGTAATGTCATATGAATGCAGAGAGAGAGAGAGAGCAGGGGATAAGAGCTCAAGGTGCCAGTTCCCCCGGTAGTCTAGGCCTATAGCAGCATAACTATGAGCTGGTCTATACCTGTGCCAGCCCTAACTATAAGATTTATCAAAAAGAAAAGTCTTAAGTCTATTCTTGAAAGTACATAGTGTGTCTGCCCCCCGGACCCCGACTGGTAGATGATTCCAGAGGAGCGGCGCCTGATAACTGAAGGCTCTACCTCCCATAGTACATTTAGAGACTGTAGGTACCACGAGCAGGCCTGCATTCTGGGAGCGTAATGTTCTCGACGGGTAGTACGGCACTATTAACTCTTTAAGATAAGATGGTGCCTGACCATTTAGAGCTTTGTAAGTGAGAAGAAGGATTTTAAATTCTATTCTAGATTTTATAGGGAGCCAGTGCAGAGAAGCCAATACAGGAGTAATGTGGTCCCTTTTCCTAGTTCTAGTCGGTACTCGAGCTGCAGCATTTTGGACTAGTTGAAGAGTCTTTAGAGATTTACCTGAGCACCCTGATAAAAGAGAATTACAGTAATCCAACCTGGAGGTAACAAATGCATGAACTAGTTTTTCTGCATCGTTTTGCGACAGGATCTGCCTGATCTTAGATATATTACGAAGGTGGAAATAAGCTGTCCTTGAAATTTGTTTTATGTGAGAGTTAAAGGACATATCTTGATCAAATAAAACTCCTAGATTCCTAACAGTGGTGCTAGATGCCACGCTGATGCCATTAAGGGCAGTTGTATCATTAGAAAAAGTCTCTCTGAGGTTCTTAGGTCCAAGCACAATAACTTCAGTCTTGTCTGAGTTAAGCAACAAAAAGTTTCTGGTCATCAAAGTCCTAATGTCCTTAAGGCAGGCTTCTAGTGTACATAACTGATTGGTGTCATCTGGCTTCATTGATACGTATAGCTGAGTATCATCAAATATGCACCATTAATGAGTTTGCACATCTGCACACAATGTTCACTTTAAAAATCACAATAGCCTTTCATTATATACCCATGTTCAACCATGAATGGTCAATGCAAAGCACCACATCAATGCTTAGTCATAATTATTAGCTCTCTGTTCAATGGTTTTATACAGTTATCACAGTAACTAAGAAGAGAAGGAAGAAAATCATATTTTCTGGTGGATGTTTAAAACTGTTGGTTGGTTATATGAGTTTAGTGAGTGGTTGTCTTTGCTAATCCTCAAGCAGTGCATTCAAAAGCAGCATTACACAATGTCTCCACAGTATCTCTATTTTCACAGCAATCACACTGACTACTTCAAAGGATGCCAAATGTTCCTATTTATCAGTGGCTTCCTACAATGTTGAATATTATCAGAAAATTGAAGTTTGATATCTAATTTCAATTTATGAAAAACACATTTTCCCGGTCTCAATCCAACCTTCCTGTTTTGATTTTTTCCCCCTAATACATTTCAATAAAGCATCTTCTGAGTATTTATACATCAAAATAATTGTATATTCTATTCCTGTGAAAAGTTTCAAATGTCTGATGACTCATACCGCAGTGAAGGGCGTTTACTCCTTTTCGACCACTTTGAAGGCTTTGTCTAATTTTTATGCCATGTTTGTTATGATACGCCCACTATTCAACGATCCAATCAAATTCTTACCCTTTTCTAAGTCCTGCCTTATATCTTTATCGTTCTATCTAGTTTCAGTAGGAAATAATAAGTCATGACACGGCAGTTAGATAATCTCGAAGTTCCATTTCTTGGGGAACTTGGACAGAAAAGAAAAGTAACTTAAAAGTAACTTGAAGATACTTGTTTTGACGGTTGAAGTGAGGCGGCAGATGCTCAGTCTGTAGGGGACTTGTGTTGGGAACAGGAGGGTCACCGGTTCAAGTCCCCGTACAGACATAAGTCTGGAAGTTGGTCTGGTGGCTGGAGAGGTCAATTCCCGAGTACTGCCGAGGTGCCCTTGAGCAAGGCACTAAACCCCCAACAGCTCTTGTGTGCTCCTTGTGTAGCAGCTTCACTCTGACATTAATGCGTGTCCATAGGACCTGATAGATAGATAGATAGATAGATAGATGTACTTTATTGATCCCAAACTGGGAAATTGTGGAAATGATGTGCATGTGTGTATTACGGGCCTATGTGTTTAAGAAGCATGTATCTCAGTAACAGAGTGTAAACCATCATTTTCTCTCAGGGATTCATAAAGTATAATTCATCATAAAAACTATGATGGGGTTTTTTTTGGCCATGTTATTCATGTTCTCAATCTTGCTTAATAGGGAGGCAATACAGTATATCGTATTTTCACTTATGCTGCTATATTGGAGTGGAATGCTACCGCTCCAAAAATGTTGCTGTTTTAACAATATAAATAACAAAATAATATATCCTCTTAAGCTCAATCCTTATTTTCCATCCTGAAAGCACATTTGAACCTTAGTTCAGTGAGTCAACACATCATCGTCCTTTCCTCTGATTATTCCTCCTTTCTACTGCAGATGATGCATGACTGTATATGCTAATGGTCTGCGAGTCCTGAAGTCATTTTGTGGAGCACACCTCACTTTGATTGCACAAGGGAAATTAATTGGGTTACATGGTAATTACAACAAGAAAGACATGCAAGTGAGATGGTCCTCGCAAGTGATTAATTCTTGTAAAAATGTCACTTTCCGTTTAGGTGTACTTGTGATGTTTGATAGCATGTGGTGAGAAATCAGAGGGGACCCAAATGCTTTAGGATTCTCTAAGAATCCCCTGATCTCATGGGGCTTGGGGTGATTGTCTCGTTTTTTCTGCACTTACTGTAGGAAACATCTCTTCCTGTTATTGTTTGCTTCTGTGTCCATCATCCCTCTGTAGCTGTGGGAATACTAATGTATACAGTATGTGAGAGGCAGACGGCTGTCCTTGTTTCTGAGGACTCACATTGGTGCGAGTTGTTCAAATCCCAGAAGAAAAGAAACATTTGTGCCAGCTCCTCATTTCTCCAAATAACACAGAACAGACAGAAATGTTTTTGCCTTAATACTATGGGTCCTGTTTGTTGGCATACCTGTACAACAACACACAAATTAAAGAGCACATTATTCATGGTTATGTGCTGCACTTACATTATATAGCATATGACACAGACAGCTAATTGGCATGTGATCCATTTATTTAGCATTTATTCTTTCCATGTCAAGTCCAGGAAGTAACAACAATTATCCACTAGATGGCAGTACATGAACATTTTTCATTTACAAACGCTGACATTAAATCTCCTCTTCTGAGTACATTAATCATTTTCATATATTCACAAAGCAGTCAGTGTGAAGTCTTTCCATAATGTCTTTCTGTTGGGATAGCTAAATGTGTACCTGTCACAACGATCCGTCTTCTAAGATCTCAGGCATGCTGGTGATGATACCACGGTCCAGTTATGCAACGTTTGTGCAGCTGACAGTAGGAGAAGACAAAAGTTAATGTTACTGTACGCTCCCGTCTAGGGGGGGTAGATGTGCAACATAAAATACACAAAAATAAATGTTTCTTACCCAGTCCCCAAACCAAATGCAAGACTAATTGAGAGTTAAACAAGGATTTATTTTGAACAACACAAATTCACTCTCATAAATGAAGCACAATGGCTCAAGATGAACACAATCCCAAATAACAAGCAAACTAAAGTATCTCTTTTCGTACCACTATCTTACCTAAAACAAACAAATGGAAACAAAAGACAAAAGAAAAAGGCAGTTCACTGCTTCTCAAACTAAACACTTACTAAATAAAGAGATGCATGTCAAAAATAACTAACTCAAAAACTAGATTTGGACAACAAGCTAATAGGGCACCACAGGAATGAGTCCTAAAACCCGGAAGTGAGTTAGCATTTAAGTGCAGTGGGTTCTATCCTCTAAAAGTCAATGGCAAATTTGAATGGGTTTGTGGTTAGACGCCTGAAATAAGGTCTGTGGTTAACAAAAGCATAAGAGATGTTGGCGTTTTGTTAGACGAGATAAAGTATGTTAGGTAGTACCCCAACTTGTGAATGTTGAAGTTTTTACGCGTCCTTAAAACGGTGTCTGCTTACAAGTGGCTAAATGAGACTACAGTGGTTGTCGGGGACATTAAACGTCATCACGCCGGGAACTCTCTCACTAGTCCGCCTTGCATCCTCTAGTTATGTTTTTCAGTGCTCTTGCAAATATTAGGTTAGTAAACAACTTATTAAGCTACGGTTTCGCTAGCTTGTCAAAACCGCTAATTAGATCGATGAAGCATAACGATAGTGACGTCAAAATCAACTGTACTTTGCTTGTAGCATAACATTAGCTTTTGACTTCTGTCGGCTGCATTAATGCTTCAAACTTCATAAAAATGGTGTTCATCTGTGAAGATTATCCTGCTGGACAAAACGCCTACGCATCAGAGTGATTGCCACAGATTTTTTTTTCTGCAATGATCCAAAATCCAATGGGACTAGAGGCGGTTACAGGCACCGGTCCGTCTTGACTGGGTGTTAGATTAATTTTATCAATAAAGCTCCATCTGCTAGGAAATAGTAGACTAGCGATAGTGACAATCACATGGGGAACCACAGCAAATGATATGATAATATAGTCTTGCAGAATTTGCCTGGGTTCGATTTTATTGACTGGAACTGCAAAAGAAGTTGTTTGTTTAGTCAGACAAATTGATAACTTTTGTGTTCTCCAACTTCAACCCAATGGGGTCCCTAATGGTCTAGTGGCTAGGATTCAGCGCTTTCACCGCTGCGGCCCAGGTTCGATTCCAGGTTAGGGAATATCTATTGAATGCTGGGAAGTACCAATAGTATTCTCTGCCTTTGTCTCCCAGCTCTATATAGGTCCACACTGTCAACTGACCTAGTCAGCCTGAAATGGAGTAACTCCATGTTCAAAAAAACTAGTGTTTACCTAAAAGGAAAGGAAAGTTATGAGTCCAAAACAGAGAGCCACGCTAAGCCCTAGTCACTTTAGATTGGCTCAGAGTTTGGAGCTTACCTTGGGCTTTAGCTGAAGAAGTAATGTAGTCCAAAAAAACCTATAGTGCTTACACTCAAGCAGGATTCTAAACAAGTGTGAAAGACGTTAACCTAATTGCTGGAAAAAGCTTGCATGGGTTCAGGAAGACTTGATTCACTTTACAGGCACATGTTTTAAGCCTTTTTTAGCTTCAGCTGACGCAGTAATGTGCACAAGTGTTGCAAACATTAAAAAAAAACAAAGCAAATTTCATTCAAATTTTGCTGGATTTTCCTCAAGTCTGAAGTACTTCACCAGAGTTGCTGAAAAAATGGTTCGTGTTTACAGGAAGACTTGATTCACTGGTGTGTCCACCGGCTGTCTTCCACTGGCTCCCTAATGGTCTAGTGGCTAGGATTCAGCGCTTTCACCGCTGCGGCCCGGGTTCGATTCCCGGTTAGGGAATATCTATTGAATGCTGGGAAGTACCAATAGTATTCTCTGCCTTTGTCACCCAGCTCTATATAGGTCCACACTGTCAACTGACCTAGTCAGCCTGAAATGGAGTAACTCCATGTTCAAAAAAACTAGTGTTTACCTAAAAGGAAAGGAAAGTTATGAGTCCAAAACAGAGAGCCACGCTAAGCCCTAGTCACTTTAGATTGGCTCCGAGTTTGGAGCTTACCTTGGGCTTTAGCTGAAGAAGTAATGTAGTCCAAAAAACCCTATAGTGCTTACACTCAAGCAGGATTCTAAACAAGTGTGAAAAACTTTAACCTCATTGCTGGAAAAAGCTTGCATGGGTTCAGGAAGACTTGATTCACTTTACAGGCACATGTTTTAAGCCTTTTTTAGCTTCAGCTGACGCAGTAATGTGCACAAGTGTTGCAAACATTAAAAAAAACAAAGCAAATTTCATTCAAATTTTGCTGGATTTTCCTCAAGTCTGAAGTACTTCACCAGAGTTGCTGAAAAAATGGTTCGTGTTTACAGGAAGACGTGATTCACTGGTGTGTCCACCGGCTGTCTTCCACTGGCTCCCTGATGGTCTAGTGGCTAGGATTCGGCGCTCTCACCGCCGCGGCCCGGGTTCGATTCCCGGTCAGGGAATGTGCTTTTAATACAGTGATGGTGGTGTTGGCATGCATAAAACTAAATCAAAAACAGTCCCCTGAAAAAGTCAAGAACTTGTAAAACATGAGCTATGTTAAGTACCAGGTTTCTGGACTTGCTCAGGATTGGAATCTGACAGGTTTTCTGCTTAAAGGGTTACACTAAGGACAGTGACAATCACATGGGGAACCACAGCAAATGATATGATGATATAGTCTTGCAGAATTTGCCTGGGTTCGATTTTATTGACTGGAACTGCAAAAGAAGTTGTTTGTTTAGTCAGACAAATTGATAACTTTTGTGTTCTCCAACTTCAACCCAATGGGGTCCCTAATGGTCTAGTGGCTAGGATTCAGCGCTTTCACCGCTGCGGCCCGGGTTCAATTCCCGGTTAGGGAATATCTATTGAATGCTGGGAAGTACCAATAGTATTCTCTGCCTTTGTCTCCCAGCTCTATATAGGTCCACACTGTCAACTGACCTAGTCAGCCTGAAATGGAGTAACTCCATGTTCAAAAAAACTAGTGTTTACCTTAAAGGAAAGGAAAGTTATGAGTCCAAAACAGAGAGCCACGCTAAGCCCTAGTCACTTTAGATTGGCTCCGAGTTTGGAGCTTACCTTGGGCTTTAGCTGAAGAAGTAATGTAGTCCAAAAAACCCTATAGTGCTTACACTCAAGCAGGATTCTAAACAAGTGTGAAAAACTTTAACCTCATTGCTGGAAAAAGCTTGCATGGGTTCAGGAAGACTTGATTCACTTTACAGGCACATGTTTTAAGCCTTTTTTAGCTTCAGCTGACGCAGTAATGTGCACAAGTGTTGCAAACATTAAAAAAAAACAAAGCAAATTTCATTCAAATTTTGCTGGATTTTCCTCAAGTCTGAAGTACTTCACCAGAGTTGCTGAAAAAATGGTTCGTGTTTACAGGAAGACTTGATTCACTGGTGTGTCCACCGGCTGTCTTCCACTGGCTCCCTGATGGTCTAGTGGCTAGGATTCGGCGCTCTCACCGCCGCGGCCCGGGTTCGATTCCCGGTCAGGGAATGTGCTTTTAATACAGTGATGGTGGTGTTGGCATGCATAAAACTAAATCAAAAACAGTCCCCTGAAAAAGTCAAGAACTTGTAAAACATGAGCTATGTTAAGTACCAGGTTTCTGGACTTGCTCAGGATTGGAATCTGACAGGTTTTCTGCTTAAAGGCTTACACTAAGGACAGTGACAATCACATGGGGAACCACAGCAAATGATATGATAATATAGTCTTGCAGAATTTGCCTGGGTTCGATTTTATTGACTGGAACTGCAAAAGAAGTTGTTTGTTTAGTCAGACAAATTGATAACTTTTGTGTTCTCCAACTTCAACCCAATGGGGTCCCTAATGGTCTAGTGGCTAGGATTCAGCGCTTTCACCGCTGCGGCCCGGGTTCGATTCCAGGTTAGGGAATATCTATTGAATGCTGGGAAGTACCAATAGTATTCTCTGCCTTTGTCTCCCAGCTCTATATAGGTCCACACTGTCAACTGACCTAGTCAGCCTGAAATGGAGTAACTCCATGTTCAAAAAAACTAGTGTTTACCTAAAAGGAAAGGAAAGTTATGAGTCCAAAACAGAGAGCCACGCTAAGCCCTAGTCACTTTAGATTGGCTCCGAGTTTGGAGCTTACCTTGGGCTTTAGCTGAAGAAGTAATGTAGTCCAAAAAACCCTATATTGCTTACACTCAAGCAGGATTCTAAACAAGTGTGAAAAACTTTAACCTAATTGCTGGAAAAAGCTTGCATGGGTTCAGGAAGACTTGATTCACTTTACAGGCACATGTTTTAAGCCTTTTTTAGCTTCAGCTGACGCAGTAATGTGCACAAGTGTTGCAAACATTAAAAAAAACAAAGCAAATTTCATTCAAATTTTGCTGGATTTTCCTCAAGTCTGAAGTACTTCACCAGAGTTGCTGAAAAAATGGTTCGTGTTTACAGGAAGACTTGATTCACTGGTGTGTCCACCGGCTGTCTTCCACTGGCTCCCTGATGGTCTAGTGGCTAGGATTCGGCGCTCTCACCGCCGCGGCCCGGGTTCGATTCCCGGTCAGGGAATGTGCTTTTAATACAGTGATTGTGGTGTTGGCATGCATAAAACTAAATCAAAAACAGTCCCCTGAAAAAGTCAAGAACTTGTAAAACATGAGCTATGTTAAGTACCAGGTTTCTGGACTTGCTCAGGATTGGAATCTGACAGGTTTTCTGCTTAAAGGCTTACACTAAGGACAGTGACAATCACATGGGGAACCACAGCAAATGATATGATGATATAGTCTTGCAGAATTTGCCTGGGTTCGATTTTATTGACTGGAACTGCAAAAGAAGTTGTTTGTTTAGTCAGACAAATTGATAACTTTTGTGTTCTCCAACTTCAACCCAATGGGGTCCCTAATGGTCTAGTGGCTAGGATTCAGCGCTTTCACCGCTGCGGCCCGGGTTCGATTCCTGGTTAGGGAATATCTATTGAATGCTGGGAAGTACCAATAGTATTCTCTGCCTTTGTCTCCCAGCTCTATATAGGTCCACACTGTCAACTGACCTAGTCAGCCTGAAATGGAGTAACTCCATGTTCAAAAAAACTAGTGTTTACCTTAAAGGAAAGGAAAGTTATGAGTCCAAAACAGAGAGCCACGCTAAGCCCTAGTCACTTTAGATTGGCTCCGAGTTTGGAGCTTACCTTGGGCTTTAGCTGAAGAAGTAATGTAGTCCAAAAAACCCTATATTGCTTACACTCAAGCAGGATTCTAAACAAGTGTGAAAAACTTTAACCTAATTGCTGGAAAAAGCTTGCATGGGTTCAGGAAGACTTGATTCACTTTACAGGCACATGTTTTAAGCCTTTTTTAGCTTCAGCTGACGCAGTAATGTGCACAAGTGTTGCAAACATTAAAAAAAAACAAAGCAAATTTCATTCAAATTTTGCTGGATTTTCCTCAAGTCTGAAGTACTTCACCAGAGTTGCTGAAAAAATGGTTCGTGTTTACAGGAAGACTTGATTCACTGGTGTGTCCACCGGCTGTCTTCCACTGGCTCCCTGATGGTCTAGTGGCTAGGATTCGGCGCTCTCACCGCCGCGGCCCGGGTTCGATTCCCGGTCAGGGAATGTGCTTTTAATACAGTGATGGTGGTGTTGGCATGCATAAAACTAAATCAAAAACAGTCCCCTGAAAAAGTCAAGAACTTGTAAAACATGAGCTATGTTAAGTACCAGGTTTCTGGACTTGCTCAGGATTGGAATCTGACAGGTTTTCTGCTTAAAGGCTTACACTAAGGACAGTGACAATCACATGGGGAACCACAGCAAATGATATGATAATATAGTCTTGCAGAATTTGCCTGGGTTCGATTTTATTGACTGGAACTGCAAAAGAAGTTGTTTGTTTAGTCAGACAAATTGATAACTTTTGTGTTCTCCAACTTCAACCCAATGGGGTCCCTAATGGTCTAGTGGCTAGGATTCAGCGCTTTCACCGCTGCGGCCCGGGTTCGATTCCCGGTTAGGGAATATCTATTGAATGCTGGGAAGTACCAATAGTATTCTCTGCCTTTGTCACCCAGCTCTATATAGGTCCACACTGTCAACTGACCTAGTCAGCCTGAAATGGAGTAACTCCATGTTCAAAAAAACTAGTGTTTACCTAAAAGGAAAGGAAAGTTATGAGTCCAAAACAGAGAGCCACGCTAAGCCCTAGTCACTTTAGATTGGCTCCGAGTTTGGAGCTTACCTTGGGCTTTAGCTGAAGAAGTAATGTAGTCCAAAAAACCCTATATTGCTTACACTCAAGCAGGATTCTAAACAAGTGTGAAAAACTTTAACCTAATTGCTGGAAAGAGCTTGCATGGGTTCAGGAAGACTTGATTCACTTTACAGGCACATGTTTTAAGCCTTTTTTAGCTTCAGCTGACGCAGTAATGTGCACAAGTGTTGCAAACATTAAAAAAAACAAAGCAAATTTCATTCAAATTTTGCTGGATTTTCCTCAAGTCTGAAGTACTTCACCAGAGTTGCTGAAAAAATGGTTCGTGTTTACAGGAAGACTTGATTCACTGGTGTGTCCACCGGCTGTCTTCCACTGGCTCCCTGATGGTCTAGTGGCTAGGATTCGGCGCTCTCACCGCCGCGGCCCGGGTTCGATTCCCGGTCAGGGAATGTGCTTTTAATACAGTGATTGTGGTGTTGGCATGCATAAAACTAAATCAAAAACAGTCCCCTGAAAAAGTCAAGAACTTGTAAAACATGAGCTATGTTAAGTACCAGGTTTCTGGACTTGCTCAGGATTGGAATCTGACAGGTTTTCTGCTTAAAGGCTTACACTAAGGACAGTGACAATCACATGGGGAACCACAGCAAATGATATGATAATATAGTCTTGCAGAATTTGCCTGGGTTCGATTTTATTGACTGGAACTGCAAAAGAAGTTGTTTGTTTAGTCAGACAAATTGATAACTTTTGTGTTCTCCAACTTCAACCCAATGGGGTCCCTAATGGTCTAGTGGCTAGGATTCAGCGCTTTCACCGCTGCGGCCCGGGTTCGATTCCCGGTTAGGGAATATCTATTGAATGCTGGGAAGTACCAATAGTATTCTCTGCCTTTGTCTCCCAGCTCTATATAGGTCCACACTGTCAACTGACCTAGTCAGCCTGAAATGGAGTAACTCCATGTTCAAAAAAACTAGTGTTTACCTTAAAGGAAAGGAAAGTTATGAGTCCAAAACAGAGAGCCACGCTAAGCCCTAGTCACTTTAGATTGGCTCCGAGTTTGGAGCTTACCTTGGGCTTTAGCTGAAGAAGTAATGTAGTCCAAAAAACCCTATATTGCTTACACTCAAGCAGGATTCTAAACAAGTGTGAAAAACTTTAACCTAATTGCTGGAAAAAGCTTGCATGGGTTCAGGAAGACTTGATTCACTTTACAGGCACATGTTTTAAGCCTTTTTTAGCTTCAGCTGACGCAGTAATGTGCACAAGTGTTGCAAACATTAAAAAAAAACAAAGCAAATTTCATTCAAATTTTGCTGGATTTTCCTCAAGTCTGAAGTACTTCACCAGAGTTGCTGAAAAAATGGTTCGTGTTTACAGGAAGACTTGATTCACTGGTGTGTCCACCGGCTGTCTTCCACTGGCTCCCTGATGGTCTAGTGGCTAGGATTCGGCGCTCTCACCGCCGCGGCCCGGGTTCGATTCCCGGTCAGGGAATGTGCTTTTAATACAGTGATTGTGGTGTTGGCATGCATAAAACTAAATCAAAAACAGTCCCCTGAAAAAGTCAAGAACTTGTAAAACATGAGCTATGTTAAGTACCAGGTTTCTGGACTTGCTCAGGATTGGAATCTGACAGGTTTTCTGCTTAAAGGCTTACACTAAGGACAGTGACAATCACATGGGGAACCACAGCAAATGATATGATAATATAGTCTTGCAGAATTTGCCTGGGTTCGATTTTATTGACTGGAACTGCAAAAGAAGTTGTTTGTTTAGTCAGACAAATTGATAACTTTTGTGTTCTCCAACTTCAACCCAATGGGGTCCCTAATGGTCTAGTGGCTAGGATTCAGCGCTTTCACCGCTGCGGCCCGGGTTCGATTCCCGGTTAGGGAATATCTATTGAATGCTGGGAAGTACCAATAGTATTCTCTGCCTTTGTCTCCCAGCTCTATATAGGTCCACACTGTCAACTGACCTAGTCAGCCTGAAATGGAGTAACTCCATGTTCAAAAAAACTAGTGTTTACCTAAAAGGAAAGGAAAGTTATGAGTCCAAAACAGAGAGCCACGCTAAGCCCTAGTCACTTTAGATTGGCTCCGAGTTTGGAGCTTACCTTGGGCTTTAGCTGAAGAAGTAATGTAGTCCAAAAAACCCTATATTGCTTACACTCAGGCAGGATTCTAAACAAGTGTGAAAAACTTTAACCTAATTGCTGGAAAAAGCTTGCATGGGTTCAGGAAGACTTGATTCACTTTACAGGCACATGTTTTAAGCCTTTTTTAGCTTCAGCTGACGCAGTAATGTGCACAAGTGTTGCAAACATTAAAAAAAACAAAGCAAATTTCATTCAAATTTTGCTGGATTTTCCTCAAGTCTGAAGTACTTCACCAGAGTTGCTGAAAAAATGGTTCGTGTTTACAGGAAGACTTGATTCACTGGTGTGTCCACCGGCTGTCTTCCACTGGCTCCCTGATGGTCTAGTGGCTAGGATTCGGCGCTCTCACCGCCGCGGCCCGGGTTCGATTCCCGGTCAGGGAATGTGCTTTTAATACAGTGATGGTGGTGTTGGCATGCATAAAACTAAATCAAAAACAGTCCCCTGAAAAAGTCAAGAACTTGTAAAACATGAGCTATGTTAAGTACCAGGTTTCTGGACTTGCTCAGGATTGGAATCTGACAGGTTTTCTGCTTAAAGGCTTACACTAAGGACAGTGACAATCACATGGGGAACCACAGCAAATGATATGATAATATAGTCTTGCAGAATTTGCCTGGGTTCTATTTTATTGACTTGAACTGCAAAAGAAGTTGTTTGTTTAGTCAGACAAATTGATAACTTTTGTGTTCTCCAACTTCAACCCAATGGGGTCCCTAATGGTCTAGTGGCTAGGATTCAGCGCTTTCACCGCTGCGGCCCGGGTTCGATTCCCGGTTAGGGAATATCTATTGAATGCTGGGAAGTACCAATAGTATTCTCTGCCTTTGTCACCCAGCTCTATATAGGTCCACACTGTCAACTGACCTAGTCAGCCTGAAATGGAGTAACTCCATGTTCAAAAAAACTAGTGTTTACCTAAAAGGAAAGGAAAGTTATGAGTCCAAAACAGAGAGCCACGCTAAGCCCTAGTCACTTTAGATTGGCTCCGAGTTTGGAGCTTACCTTGGGCTTTAGCTGAAGAAGTAATGTAGTCCAAAAAACCCTATATTGCTTACACTCAAGCAGGATTCTAAACAAGTGTGAAAAACTTTAACCTAATTGCTGGAAAAAGCTTGCATGGGTTCAGGAAGACTTGATTCACTTTACAGGCACATGTTTTAAGCCTTTTTTAGCTTCAGCTGACGCAGTAATGTGCACAAGTGTTGCAAACATTAAAAAAAACAAAGCAAATTTCATTCAAATTTTGCTGGATTTTCCTCAAGTCTGAAGTACTTCACCAGAGTTGCTGAAAAAATGGTTCGTGTTTACAGGAAGACTTGATTCACTGGTGTGTCCACCGGCTGTCTTCCACTGGCTCCCTGATGGTCTAGTGGCTAGGATTCGGCGCTCTCACCGCCGCGGTCCGGGTTCGATTCCCGGTCAGGGAATGTGCTTTTAATACAGTGATGGTGGTGTTGGCATGCATAAAACTAAATCAAAAACAGTCCCCTGAAAAAGTCAAGAACTTGTAAAACATGAGCTATGTTAAGTACCAGGTTTCTGGACTTGCTCAGGATTGGAATCTGACAGGTTTTCTGCTTAAAGGCTTACACTAAGGACAGTGACAATCACATGGGGAACCACAGCAAATGATATGATAATATAGTCTTGCAGAATTTGCCTGGGTTCGATTTTATTGACTGGAACTGCAAAAGAAGTTGTTTGTTTAGTCAGACAAATTGATAACTTTTGTGTTCTCCAACTTCAACCCAATGGGGTCCCTAATGGTCTAGTGGCTAGGATTCAGCGCTTTCACCGCTGCGGCCCGGGTTTGATTCCTGGTTAGGGAATATCTATTGAATGCTGGGAAGTACCAATAGTATTCTCTGCCTTTGTCTCCCAGCTCTATATAGGTCCACACTGTCAACTGACCTAGTCAGCCTGAAATGGAGTAACTCCATGTTCAAAAAAACTAGTGTTTACCTAAAAGGAAAGGAAAGTTATGAGTCCAAAACAGAGAGCCACGCTAAGCCCTAGTCACTTTAGATTGGCTCCGAGTTTGGAGCTTACCTTGGGCTTTAGCTGAAGAAGTAATGTAGTCCAAAAAAACCTATAGTGCTTACACTCAAGCAGGATTCTAAACAAGTGTGAAAAACGTTAACCTAATTGCTGGAAAAAGCTTGCATGGGTTCAGGAAGACTTGATTCACTTTACAGGCACATGTTTTAAGCCTTTTTTAGCTTCAGCTGACGCAGTAATGTGCACAAGTGTTGCAAACATTAAAAAAAACAAAGCAAATTTCATTCAAATTTTGATGGATTTTCCTCAAGTCTGAAGTACTTCACCAGAGTTGCTGAAAAAATGGTTCGTGTTTACAGGAAGACTTGATTCACTGGTGTGTCCACCGGCTGTCTTCCACTGGCTCCCTGATGGTCTAGTGGCTAGGATTCGGCGCTCTCACCGCCGCGGCCCGGGTTCGATTCCCGGTCAGGGAATGTGCTTTTAATACAGTGATGGTGGTGTTGGCATGCATAAAACTAAATCAAAAATAGTCCCCTGAAAAAGTCAAGAACTTGTAAAACATGAGCTATGTTAAGTACCAGGTTTATGGACTTGCTCAGGATTGGAATCTGACAGGTTTTCTGCTTAAAGGCTTACACTAAGGACAGTGACAATCACATGGGGAACCACAGCAAATGATATGATAATATAGTCTTGCAGAATTTGCCTGGGTTCGATTTTATTGACTGGAACTGCAAAAGAAGTTGTTTGTTTAGTCAGACAAATTGATAACTTTTGTGTTCTCCAACTTCAACCCAATGGGGTCCCTAATGGTCTAGTGGCTAGGATTCAGCGCTTTCACCGCTGCGGCCCGGGTTCGATTCCCGGTTAGGGAATATCTATTGAATGCTGGGAAGTACCAATAGTATTCTCTGCCTTTGTCTCCCAGCTCTATATAGGTCCACACTGTCAACTGACCTAGTCAGCCTGAAATGGAGTAACTCCATGTTCAAAAAAACTAGTGTTTACCTAAAAGGAAAGGAAAGTTATGAGTCCAAAACAGAGAGCCACGCTAAGCCCTAGTCACTTTTGATTGGCTCCGAGTTTGGAGCTTACCTTGGGCTTTAGCTGAAGAAGTAATGTAGTCCAAAAAAACCTATAGTGCTTACACTCAAGCAGGATTCTAAACAAGTGTGAAAAACGTTAACCTAATTGCTGGAAAAAGCTTGCATGGGTTCAGGAAGACTTGATTCACTTTACAGGCACATGTTTTAAGCCTTTTTTAGCTTCAGCTGACGCAGTAATGTGCACAAGTGTTGCAAACATTAAAAAAAACAAAGCAAATTTCATTCAAATTTTGATGGATTTTCCTCAAGTCTGAAGTACTTCACCAGAGTTGCTGAAAAAATGGTTCGTGTTTACAGGAAGACTTGATTCACTGGTGTGTCCACCGGCTGTCTTCCACTGGCTCCCTGATGGTCTAGTGGCTAGGATTCAGCGCTCTCACCGCCGCGGCCCGGGTTCGATTCCCGGTCAGGGAATGTGCTTTTAATACAGTGATGGTGGTGTTGGCATGCATAAAACTAAATCAAAAACAGTCCCCTGAAAAAGTCAAGAACTTGTAAAACATGAGCTATGTTAAGTACCAGGTTTCTGGACTTGCTCAGGATTGGAATCTGACAGGTTTTCTGCTTAAAGGCTTACACTAAGGACAGTGACAATCACATGGGGAACCACAGCAAATGATATGATAATATAGTCTTGCAGAATTTGCCTGGGTTCGATTTTATTGACTTGAACTGCAAAAGAAGTTGTTTGTTTAGTCAGACAAATTGATAACTTTTGTGTTCTCCAACTTCAACCCAATGGGGTCCCTAATGGTCTAGTGGCTAGGATTCAGCGCTTTCACCGCTGCGGCCCGGGTTCGATTCCCGGTTAGGGAATATCTATTGAATGCTGGGAAGTACCAATAGTATTCTCTGCCTTTGTCTCCCAGCTCTATATAGGTCCACACTGTCAACTGACCTAGTCAGCCTGAAATGGAGTAACTCCATGTTCAAAAAAACTAGTGTTTACCTTAAAGGAAAGGAAAGTTATGAGTCCAAAACAGAGAGCCACGCTAAGCCCTAGTCACTTTAGATTGGCTCCGAGTTTGGAGCTTACCTTGGGCTTTAGCTGAAGAAGTAATGTAGTCCAAAAAACCCTATATTGCTTACACTCAAGCAGGATTCTAAACAAGTGTGAAAAACTTTAACCTAATTGCTGGAAAAAGCTTGCATGGGTTCAGGAAGACTTGATTCACTTTACAGGCACATGTTTTAAGCCTTTTTTAGCTTCAGCTGACGCAGTAATGTGCACAAGTGTTGCAAACATTAAAAAAAACAAAGCAAATTTCATTCAAATTTTGCTGGATTTTCCTCAAGTCTGAAGTACTTCACCAGAGTTGCTGAAAAAATGGTTCGTGTTTACAGGAAGACTTGATTCACTGGTGTGTCCACCGGCTGTCTTCCACTGGCTCCCTGATGGTCTAGTGGCTAGGATTCGGCGCTCTCACCGCCGCGGCCCGGGTTCGATTCCCGGTCAGGGAATGTGCTTTTAATACAGTGATGGTGGTGTTGGCATGCATAAAACTAAATCAAAAACAGTCCCCTGAAAAAGTCAAGAACTTGTAAAACATGAGCTATGTTAAGTACCAGGTTTCTGGACTTGCTCAGGATTGGAATCTGACAGGTTTTCTGCTTAAAGGCTTACACTAAGGACAGTGACAATCACATGGGGAACCACAGCAAATGATATGATAATATAGTCTTGCAGAATTTGCCTGGGTTCGATTTTATTGACTGGAACTGCAAAAGAAGTTGTTTGTTTAGTCAGACAAATTGATAACTTTTGTGTTCTCCAACTTCAACCCAATGGGGTCCCTAATGGTCTAGTGGCTAGGATTCAGCGCTTTCACCGCTGCGGCCCGGGTTCGATTCCCGGTTAGGGAATATCTATTGAATGCTGGGAAGTACCAATAGTATTCTCTGCCTTTGTCTCCCAGCTCTATATAGGTCCACACTGTCAACTGACCTAGTCAGCCTGAAATGGAGTAACTCCATGTTCAAAAAAACTAGTGTTTACCTAAAAGGAAAGGAAAGTTATGAGTCCAAAACAGAGAGCCACGCTAAGCCCTAGTCACTTTAGATTGGCTCCGAGTTTGGAGCTTACCTTGGGCTTTAGCTGAAGAAGTAATGTAGTCCAAAAAACCCTATATTGCTTACACTCAAGCAGGATTCTAAACAAGTGTGAAAAACTTTAACCTAATTGCTGGAAAAAGCTTGCATGGGTTCAGGAAGACTTGATTCACTTTACAGGCACATGTTTTAAGCCTTTTTTAGCTTCAGCTGACGCAGTAATGTGCACAAGTGTTGCAAACATTAAAAAAAACAAAGCAAATTTCATTCAAATTTTGCTGGATTTTCCTCAAGTCTGAAGTACTTCACCAGAGTTGCTGAAAAAATGGTTCGTGTTTACAGGAAGACTTGATTCACTGGTGTGTCCACCGGCTGTCTTCCACTGGCTCCCTGATGGTCTAGTGGCTAGGATTCGGCGCTCTCACCGCCGCGGCCCGGGTTCGATTCCCGGTCAGGGAATGTGCTTTTAATACAGTGATGGTGGTGTTGGCATGCATAAAACTAAATCAAAAATAGTCCCCTGAAAAAGTCAAGAACTTGTAAAACATGAGCTATGTTAAGTACCAGGTTTCTGGACTTGCTCAGGATTGGAATCTGACAGGTTTTCTGCTTAAAGGCTTACACTAAGGACAGTGACAATCACATGGGGAACCACAGCAAATGATATGATAATATAGTCTTGCAGAATTTGCCTGGGTTCGATTTTATTGACTGGAACTGCAAAAGAAGTTGTTTGTTTAGTCAGACAAATTGATAACTTTTGTGTTCTCCAACTTCAACCCAATGGGGTCCCTAATGGTCTAGTGGCTAGGATTCAGCGCTTTCACCGCTGCGGCCCGGGTTCGATTCCCGGTTAGGGAATATCTATTGAATGCTGGGAAGTACCAATAGTATTCTCTGCCTTTGTCTCCCAGCTCTATATAGGTCCACACTGTCAACTGACCTAGTCAGCCTGAAATGGAGTAACTCCATGTTCAAAAAAACTAGTGTTTACCTAAAAGGAAAGGAAAGTTATGAGTCCAAAACAGAGAGCCACGCTAAGCCCTAGTCACTTTAGATTGGCTCAGAGTTTGGAGCTTACCTTGGGCTTTAGCTGAAGAAGTAATGTAGTCCAAAAAACCCTATATTGCTTACACTCAAGCAGGATTCTAAACAAGTGTGAAAAACTTTAACCTCAATGCTGGAAAAAGCTTGCATGGGTTCAGGAAGACTTGATTCACTTTACAGGCACATGTTTTAAGCCTTTTTTAGCTTCAGCTGACGCAGTAATGTGCACAAGTGTTGCAAACATTAAAAAAAACAAAGCAAATTTCATTCAAATTTTGCTGGATTTTCCTCAAGTCTGAAGTACTTCACCAGAGTTGCTGAAAAAATGGTTCGTGTTTACAGGAAGACTTGATTCACTGGTGTGTCCACCGGCTGTCTTCCACTGGCTCCCTGATGGTCTAGTGGCTAGGATTCGGCGCTCTCACCGCCGCGGTCCGGGTTCGATTCCCGGTCAGGGAATGTGCTTTTAATACAGTGATGGTGGTGTTGGCATGCATAAAACTAAATCAAAAACAGTCCCCTGAAAAAGTCAAGAACTTGTAAAACATGAGCTATGTTAAGTACCAGGTTTCTGGACTTGCTCAGGATTGGAATCTGACAGGTTTTCTGCTTAAAGGCTTACACTAAGGACAGTGACAATCACATGGGGAACCACAGCAAATGATATGATGATATAGTCTTGCAGAATTTGCCTGGGTTCGATTTTATTGACTGGAACTGCAAAAGAAGTTGTTTGTTTAGTCAGACAAATTGATAACTTTTGTGTTCTCCAACTTCAACCCAATGGGGTCCCTAATGGTCTAGTGGCTAGGATTCAGCGCTTTCACCGCTGCGGCCCGGGTTCGATTCCTGGTTAGGGAATATCTATTGAATGCTGGGAAGTACCAATAGTATTCTCTGCCTTTGTCTCCCAGCTCTATATAGGTCCACACTGTCAACTGACCTAGTCAGCCTGAAATGGAGTAACTCCATGTTCAAAAAAACTAGTGTTTACCTAAAAGGAAAGGAAAGTTATGAGTCCAAAACAGAGAGCCACGCTAAGCCCTAGTCACTTTAGATTGGCTCCGAGTTTGGAGCTTACCTTGGGCTTTAGCTGAAGAAGTAATGTAGTCCAAAAAAACCTATAGTGCTTACACTCAAGCAGGATTCTAAACAAGTGTGAAAAACGTTAACCTAATTGCTGGAAAAAGCTTGCATGGGTTCAGGAAGACTTGATTCACTTTACAGGCACATGTTTTAAGCCTTTTTTAGCTTCAGCTGACGCAGTAATGTGCACAAGTGTTGCAAACATTAAAAAAAACAAAGCAAATTTCATTCAAATTTTGATGGATTTTCCTCAAGTCTGAAGTACTTCACCAGAGTTGCTGAAAAAATGGTTTGTGTTTACAGGAAGACTTGATTCACTGGTGTGTCCACCGGCTGTCTTCCACTGGCTCCCTGATGGTCTAGTGGCTAGGATTCGGCGCTCTCACCGCCGCGGCCCGGGTTCGATTCCCGGTCAGGGAATGTGCTTTTAATACAGTGATGGTGGTGTTGGCATGCATAAAACTAAATCAAAAACAGTCCCCTGAAAAAGTCAAGAACTTGTAAAACATGAGCTATGTTAAGTACCAGGTTTATGGACTTGCTCAGGATTGGAATCTGACAGGTTTTCTGCTTAAAGGCTTACACTAAGGACAGTGACAATCACATGGGGAACCACAGCAAATGATATGATAATATAGTCTTGCAGAATTTGCCTGGGTTCGATTTTATTGACTGGAACTGCAAAAGAAGTTGTTTGTTTAGTCAGACAAATTGATAACTTTTGTGTTCTCCAACTTCAACCCAATGGGGTCCCTAATGGTCTAGTGGCTAGGATTCAGCGCTTTCACCGCTGCGGCCCGGGTTCGATTCCCGGTTAGGGAATATCTATTGAATGCTGGGAAGTACCAATAGTATTCTCTGCCTTTGTCTCCCAGCTCTATATAGGTCCACACTGTCAACTGACCTAGTCAGCCTGAAATGGAGTAACTCCATGTTCAAAAAAACTAGTGTTTACCTAAAAGGAAAGGAAAGTTATGAGTCCAAAACAGAGAGCCACGCTAAGCCCTAGTCACTTTTGATTGGCTCCGAGTTTGGAGCTTACCTTGGGCTTTAGCTGAAGAAGTAATGTAGTCCAAAAAACCCTATATTGCTTACACTCAAGCAGGATTCTAAACAAGTGTGAAAAACGTTAACCTAATTGCTGGAAAAAGCTTGCATGGGTTCAGGAAGACTTGATTCACTTTACAGGCACATGTTTTAAGCCTTTTTTAGCTTCAGCTGACGCAGTAATGTGCACAAGTGTTGCAAACATTAAAAAAAACAAAGCAAATTTCATTCAAATTTTGATGGATTTTCCTCAAGTCTGAAGTACTTCACCAGAGTTGCTGAAAAAATGGTTCGTGTTTACAGGAAGACTTGATTCACTGGTGTGTCCACCGGCTGTCTTCCACTGGCTCCCTGATGGTCTAGTGGCTAGGATTCGGCGCTCTCACCGCCGCGGCCCGGGTTCGATTCCCGGTCAGGGAATGTGCTTTTAATACAGTGATGGTGGTGTTGGCATGCATAAAACTAAATCAAAAACAGTCCCCTGAAAAAGTCAAGAACTTGTAAAACATGAGCTATGTTAAGTACCAGGTTTCTGGACTTGCTCAGGATTGGAATCTGACAGGTTTTCTGCTTAAAGGCTTACACTAAGGACAGTGACAATCACATGAGGGAACCACAGCAAATGATATGATAATATAGTCTTGCAGAATTTGCCTGGGTTCGATTTTATTGACTGGAACTGCAAAAGAAGTTGTTTGTTTAGTCAGACAAATTGATAACTTTTGTGTTCTCCAACTTCAACCCAATGGGGTCCCTAATGGTCTAGTGGCTAGGATTCAGCGCTTTCACCGCTGCGGCCCAGGTTCGATTCCAGGTTAGGGAATATCTATTGAATGCTGGGAAGTACCAATAGTATTCTCTGCCTTTGTCTCCCAGCTCTATATAGGTCCACACTGTCAACTGACCTAGTCAGCCTGAAATGGAGTAACTCCATGTTCAAAAAAACTAGTGTTTACCTAAAAGGAAAGGAAAGTTATGAGTCCAAAACAGAGAGCCACGCTAAGCCCTAGTCACTTTAGATTGGCTCAGAGTTTGGAGCTTACCTTGGGCTTTAGCTGAAGAAGTAATGTAGTCCAAAAAAAACCTATAGTGCTTACACTCAAGCAGGATTCTAAACAAGTGTGAAAGACTTTAACCTAATTGCTGGAAAAAGCTTGCATGGGTTCAGGAAGACTTGATTCACTTTACAGGCACATGTTTTAAGCCTTTTTTAGCTTCAGCTGACGCAGTAATGTGCACAAGTGTTGCAAACATTAAAAAAAACAAAGCAAATTTCATTCAAATTTTGCTGGATTTTCCTCAAGTCTGAAGTACTTCACCAGAGTTGCTGAAAAAATGGTTCGTGTTTACAGGAAGACTTGATTCACTGGTGTGTCCACCGGCTGTCTTCCACTGGCTCCCTGATGGTCTAGTGGCTAGGATTCGGCGCTCTCACCGCCGCGGCCCGGGTTCGATTCCCGGTCAGGGAATGTGCTTTTAATACAGTGATGGTGGTGTTGGCATGCATAAAACTAAATCAAAAACAGTCCCCCGAAAAAGTCAAGAACTTGTAAAACATGAGCTATGTTAAGTACCAGGTTTCTGGACTTGCTCAGGATTGGAATCTGACAGGTTTTCTGCTTAAAGGCTTACACTAAGGACAGTGACAATCACATGGGGAACCACAGCAAATGATATGATAATATAGTCTTGCAGAATTTGCCTGGGTTCGATTTTATTGACTTGAACTGCAAAAGAAGTTGTTTGTTTAGTCAGACAAATTGATAACTTTTGTGTTCTCCAACTTCAACCCAATGGGGTCCCTAATGGTCTAGTGGCTAGGATTCAGCGCTTTCACCGCTGCGGCCCGGGTTCGATTCCCGGTTAGGGAATATCTATTGAATGCTGGGAAGTACCAATAGTATTCTCTGCCTTTGTCTCCCAGCTCTATATAGGTCCACACTGTCAACTGACCTAGTCAGCCTGAAATGGAGTAACTCCATGTTCAAAAAAACTAGTGTTTACCTAAAAGGAAAGGAAAGTTATGAGTCCAAAACAGAGAGCCACGCTAAGCCCTAGTCACTTTAGATTGGCTCCGAGTTTGGAGCTTACCTTGGGCTTTAGCTGAAGAAGTAATGTAGTCCAAAAAACCCTATAGTGCTTACACTCAAGCAGGATTCTAAACAAGTGTGAAAAACTTTAACCTAATTGCTGGAAAAAGCTTGCATGGGTTCAGGAAGACTTGATTCACTTTACAGGCACATGTTTTAAGCCTTTTTTAGCTTCAGCTGACGCAGTAATGTGCACAAGTGTTGCAAACATTAAAAAAAACAAAGCAAATTTCATTCAAATTTTGCTGGATTTTCCTCAAGTCTGAAGTACTTCACCAGAGTTGCTGAAAAAATGGTTCGTGTTTACAGGAAGACTTGATTCACTGGTGTGTCCACCGGCTGTCTTCCACTGGCTCCCTGATGGTCTAGTGGCTAGGATTCGGCGCTCTCACCGCCGCGGCCCGGGTTCGATTCCCGGTCAGGGAATGTGCTTTTAATACAGTGATGGTGGTGTTGGCATGCATAAAACTAAATCAAAAACAGTCCCCTGAAAAAGTCAAGAACTTGTAAAACATGAGCTATGTTAAGTACCAGGTTTCTGGACTTGCTCAGGATTGGAATCTGACAGGTTTTCTGCTTAAAGGCTTACACTAAGGACAGTGACAATCACATGGGGAACCACAGCAAATGATATGATAATATAGTCTTGCAGAATTTGCCTGGGTTCGATTTTATTGACTGGAACTGCAAAAGAAGTTGTTTGTTTAGTCAGACAAATTGATAACTTTTGTGTTCTCCAACTTCAACCCAATGGGGTCCCTAATGGTCTAGTGGCTAGGATTCAGCGCTTTCACCGCTGCGGCCCGGGTTCGATTCCCGGTTAGGGAATATCTATTGAATGCTGGGAAGTACCAATAGTATTCTCTGCCTTTGTCTCCCAGCTCTATATAGGTCCACACTGTCAACTGACCTAGTCAGCCTGAAATGGAGTAACTCCATGTTCAAAAAAAACTAGTGTTTACCTAAAAGGAAAGGAAAGTTATGAGTCCAAAACAGAGAGCCACGCTAAGCCCTAGTCACTTTAGATTGGCTCAGAGTTTGGAGCTTACCTTGGGCTTTAGCTGAAGAAGTAATGTAGTCCAAAAAACCCTATATTGCTTACACTCAAGCAGGATTCTAAACAAGTGTGAAAAACTTTAACCTCAATGCTGGAAAAAGCTTGCATGGGTTCAGGAAGACTTGATTCACTTTACAGGCACATGTTTTAAGCCTTTTTTAGCTTCAGCTGACGCAGTAATGTGCACAAGTGTTGCAAACATTAAAAAAAACAAAGCAAATTTCATTCAAATTTTGCTGGATTTTCCTCAAGTCTGAAGTACTTCACCAGAGTTGCTGAAAAAATGGTTCGTGTTTACAGGAAGACATGATTCACTGGTGTGTCCACCGGCTGTCTTCCACTGGCTCCCTGATGGTCTAGTGGCTAGGATTCGGCGCTCTCACCGCCGCGGCCCGGGTTCGATTCCCGGTCAGGGAATGTGCTTTTAATACAGTGATGGTGGTGTTGGCATGCATAAAACTAAATCAAAAACAGTCCCCTGAAAAAGTCAAGAACTTGTAAAACATGAGCTATGTTAAGTACCAGGTTTCTGGACTTGCTCAGGATTGGAATCTGACAGGTTTTCTGCTTAAAGGCTTACACTAAGGACAGTGACAATCACATGGGGAACCACAGCAAATGATATGATGATATAGTCTTGCAGAATTTGCCTGGGTTCGATTTTATTGACTGGAACTGCAAAAGAAGTTGTTTGTTTAGTCAGACAAATTGATAACTTTTGTGTTCTCCAACTTCAACCCAATGGGGTCCCTAATGGTCTAGTGGCTAGGATTCAGCGCTCTCACCGCTGCGGCCCGGGTTCGATTCCCGGTCAGGGAATGTGCTTTTAATACAGTGATGGTGGTGTTGGCATGCATAAAACTAAATCAAAAACAGTCCCCTGAAAAAGTCAAGAACTTGTAAAACATGAGCTATGTTAAGTACC